>JADRCD010121228.1:0-30119 GCA_019843815.1 Montemys delectorum
AGTCAGGATTGGAACCATAGGCCTTGATGCTAGCATATGGACTCTATAGGCCCATTTGTTATGAATATGAGAGAGAACAATGCTCGAGTAGTGAGATTAAATGATTTTTCCTCAAATATTTTATGATTTTAACAAAAAGGAGTTCAGTTAATAGAATACAGTGCAGAAACTAAGCTTTTACTTTAACCAGAAAATGTGTCTAGGAAATCAGCCTGAAGGGGACCTTTGATGTCTCCATCCTTAAGATTTACGAAAGGCCTTTCTGGGGAAAACACTGCACAAAGTAATGGGGAGATCAGAGAGACTAGAGAGTGGAGCAACAGAGTTATAGAATGGGTAATTGTGGGCCATTGGCCAGACTGATCACATTTCTGATTGTGTCTCACTATGTCCAATGTCTGGCTTCCAGGATTAAAACAAAACAGAATTGAAGTGGAAGGTTATATTAAGATTCATAAAAGAAGAAGGAGGAGAAAGAAGAAGGAGAAGTAGGAAAAGTAGGAGAAGGAGGAGAAGAACTGAATTTCATGATGTTTTGTTTTTTTGTGTGTGTAAATTACAAACCAATATTTGAGTTAAGACCACGCAGTTCCTGGTAATTGAACATACTTAGAAGGGACAGGGTCAGGAGGACTATTGGAGGCGACACTTATTCCATCACAAACCTTCATTGTCAACAACGACACATGGCTGTAACTCCATCAATCAGGACAGTTCCTGTGGTAACAATAAGGCTGAATCTCAGTGGCTTGAAACAGTAACCTCTTTTCTCCTGTGTTACATCCTTTCTTCAAGTTGATGTGGGCTTGGGTTTTATGCTAACTTCACTCATGCAGGTTGTAGGATCCTTCACCATGCTTTTCCAGCGTGTGGGGATCTGTCCTGGCTGAGTGTCTCAGAGTGCCCTGGGTTTTAGAATTCCTTCCTTAAAATTGTATGTGTCCCTTTCTAATGGTTGTGACTAGCAAGTTCTGGTAGGAAATTCTGAATCTGTAAATGAATACATTGATATTTTCTAAATTTCTACCCAGGGTTTGGGACTAGCTGTACCATAGCTAGCAGAGGTATCTTGGTCATATATATGTGCTCCACTGGGTTACACATAGGCTCAGTGTCTATTTCACCTTTGTGGGTACTTAATAATCTTCCCACAAATATGTGGGATCAGTAAGATGTCCTACGACTTCAACTTTTCACCAAAGGTATCTTGGACCTACAGTTCCCAGATAGTGATGTGACATGGTGTTTGCTTTGTGGGATTGGCCAACCAGAACAGAAGAGCAAGAACAAGCTGATGTAGGGCTAATCCCACTCATGGGTTTAGGTTTCTGGACTACTAGCAGCACACACTATCCTCTAGCATCTGGACTCTGTGGATCTGGATATTTTCTTTCCTATTTTAACTATCTCTGGTATACAGCAGGCTAAGGCAGCCAGTAGTAGCAGGATGACTTTATATATATGACTATATGCCTTCTCATCCATGGCTACCAAAATGGACACTCTACTTCTTCCAGTCTGTGACAACTGTGTGGTAGTTTGGTTCCATGTTGTTGTATTTCTTGAGCTTCTTCAAGACGATTGCTCTTTCATGAAATAAGACCTCAACAGATGTCTGACTTGCTGGTGATTCAGGTGATGCATTGTTCTCTCTCTGACTGGTCTTACATCATTCAGGCTAAGTCTCATTCCTTGCATAGGTAAGAGGATCTTTTTCTCTACATCCATGTCCTTCTTTTGTACTTACCTACCTGAGGTTTTCTTTGAAAAGGTGTGTTGTGAATTTTGTAGGGAATTTCACTTCAGAAATGCAATATTTTTGGTCCAAGGACTTTGAGAAGATACAGTTGGATGGTATGTTATTTTACTTTTACATTGTAAAATACCACACACTGAATTTAGGAGTAGTAGAAAATGAACTTTCCCCCACGTTTTCTTGTATACTCTGGTTAAGAACTATGTTGTGAGTTGGAAAAAGTGGCACATGTTTGTGATTGTGAACTTGGGAGGCAGAAGCAGTAGGATCACTATAAGGTGAAAGCCAGCTTGGGACATAGTTAATTCAAGGCCAGCCTGGATCACATGGAAGACCCTGTCTCAAAACCCAAAATATTGCATTGGGTGGGTACTGTTAATAAAGTACCATAATGGTTTATAAGGGAGTTCCTGAAACCCAGTGTTTGTGGGTAGCAAGACTAAGAGTTAGTATAGTAAGTATGTCATAGTCAGATTTAAATAAATTAAATAGATGATATTTTTAAACTTGAAAAGTAAAAACACTAATGCTATTAAATATAGTCATTCTCTAGAGACTAGTGGCCATGGATGTAGGAACAATTATTGTTGTTACTGTTTTTTTTCTTGTGGGAGAAGTTATAAAATCTACTAGGAATGGTAGTTTTATTTTTAAATTTATTCTTCTGTCATAGAATACATCCTAACTGAAGTCTCCCCTCTCACCCTTCCTCCCATTCCTTTCCTGCCCCCCACTCCTCTTCTCCTCCAGATCCACTGTTCCTCCATTTCCTTTCAAGAGTGCTACCTAGACCCCAAAGAAAGAGATGGTATGCAAATTGGACACAGAACAATTATATGAGTTCTATATATATATAAGTTTGTCTTGAAACTATCTTATCCACTATGAATATGAATGTCCAAGTACAGATTCTTACCTGTGCCCTGGGTAATCTGACATTCTAATGATCCCCATACTTACTCTCCCTTGGTAGCTACTGTTGTTTCTAACATTCGAGATACTTTAATTTTTCTAAAATTGTATGTAAATAGAATCATCCAGCACACTCAAGTATTTACATGGACATAGATTTTTATCCTTATTTAGTTATTTAATGTGTGTATATGTGTGTGGGGCACAGGTGTCAAACTGGACAAGTATGTTTGGAGGTGAGTAGAGAATTTGTTGGAGTTGGTTCTCTCAACCATGAGGGTTCTGGGAACTGAGTTCAAGTTGTTGGGCTTAGTAGCACATATCTTCATTTTCTGAGTCATCTTGCTGTCTGGAACATAGATTTTTTTTCCTAAGCTCGCTTTAGTTTTTATTTATTTTTATTTATGTGAATGAATGTGTCTCTGTTAGTGAATGCTATGTGTCTGTGTGTCTGTGTGGTTGTATCTCTGTGTGTATGTTTATGTGTGTGTGCGTGATTCTCTCTCTCTCTCTCTCTCTCTCTCTCTCTCTCTCTCTCTCTCTCTGTGTGTGTGTGTGTGTGTGTGTGTGTGTGTGTGTGTGTGTGTGCATGCCTCAGGAGCTCAGAACAGAACATCAGATCCCCTGGTTCTAGTTATAAGCAGTTAGAAACAAACTCCGGTACTCTGTAAGAACAGTAAGGGAGCTTAACTGCTGAGACAGTCTCTAGCCCAGATTGTTAATTGTCTTATGTAAATACCTAGCAGTGGAATGTTTGCTTCATTTGGTGGCTTGAGTTGCTCTCCACAATTGTTGGTATATTTTGCTTTCAGTTCAGAACTCATTTGATTTTTTTTTGTTGTTGTTGTTTTGATTCTTTGACCTATTTGTCACTGAATATTCCATGACATTTCAGATCTCTTTCCATCGTTGGTGTCTAGTTTAATCCTATTATACTCAGAAAACATACTATCTTTGAATTAATTCTTTGATTTTTTTTTATTAGATGTTTTCTTTATTTACATGTCATACAATATCTCCTTTCCCAGGTTCCTCTCCAAAAAAAAAGAAAAAGAAAAGAAAAGAAAAGGAACAAAAACAAAAACAAAAACAAACCCCTGTTCCCTCTCCCCTCCCCCTGCTCACTGCCCCACCTTCCCCTGCTTACTGGCCCTGGCATTCCCCTACACTGAGGCACAGAACCTTCACTGGGCCAAGGGCCTCTCCTCCTATTGATGACCTACTTGGCCATCCTCTGCTATAAATATGCTGCTGGAATCATTAGTCCCACCATGTGGACTCTTGGGTTGGAGTTTTAGTCCCTAGGACCTCTGAGGGTACTAGATGGTTCATATTGTTGTTAGTCCTAAGGGGCTGCAAACCCTTCAGCTCCTTGGGTCCTTTCTCTAGCTCCTTCATTGGGGACCCTGTGCTCAGTCCAATGGAGGGTTGTGAGTTTCTACTTCTGTATTAGTCTGGTACTGTCAGAGCCTCTCAGGAGACAGCTATATCAGGCTCCTGTCAGCCAACACTTGCTGGCATCCACAATAGTGTCTGGGTTTGGTGATTGAATATTGGAAGGATTCCCAGGTGGAACAGTCTCTGGATTGTCCTTCCTTCAGTCTCTGCTCCATCGTTTGCCTCTGTAACTCCTTCCATGGGTATTTTCTTCCTCCTCCTAATAAGGAACGAAGTATCTACACTTTGGTCTTCCTTCTTCTTGAGTTTCTTGTGGTCTGTGGATTGTATTTTGGGTATTCTGAGCTTCTGGGCTAATATCCACTTATCAGTGACTGTATACCTTGTGTGTTCTTTTGTGATTGGGTTACCTCACTCAGGATGATATTCTCAAGATCCATCCATTTCTCTAAGAATTTCATAAATTCACTGTTTTTAATAGCTGAATAGAACTCCATTGTGTAAATGTACAACATTTTTTGTATCCATTCTTCTGTTGAGAGACATCTGGGTTGTTTCCAGCTTCTGGCTATTATAAATAAGACTGCTATGAACATAGTGTAGCATGTGTCCTTATTACATGTTGGAGCATTGTCTAGGTATATGCCCAGGGATGGTATAGCTGGGACCTCGGGTAGTAATATGTCTAATTTGCTGAGGAACCTCCAAACTGATTTCTAGAGTGGTTGTGCCAGCTTGCAATCCTACCAACAATGAAGGAGTGCTCCTCTTTCTCCACAACCTCGCCAGCATCTACTGTCTCCTGAGTTTTTGATCTTAGCCATTCTGACTGGTATGAAGTGGAATCTCAGGGTTGTTTTGATTTGCGTTACTCTTATGACTAAGGATGTTGAACATTTCTTTAAGTGCTTCTCAGCCATTTGGTATTCCACAGTTGAGAATTCTTTGTTTAGCTCTGTACCCCATTTTTTTTAATAGGGTTATTTGGTTCTCTGGAGTCTAACTTCTTGAGTTCTTTGTATACATTGGATATTAGCCCTCTATCACATATAGGGTTGGTAAAGATCTTTTCCCACTCTGTTAGTTGCCATTTTGTCCTATTGACAGTGTCCTTTGCCTTACACAAGCTTGGCAATATTATGAGATCCCATTTCTGGATTCTTGATCTTACAGCACAAGCCATTGGTGTTCTGTTCAGATAATTTTCCCCTGTGCCCATGAGCTCGAGGCTCTTCCACACTTTCTTTTCTATTAGCTTCAGAATATTTGATTTTATGTGGAGATCCTTGATCCACTTGGACTTGAGCTTTGAACAAGGAAATAGGAATGGATCGATTTAGATTCTTCTACATGCTAATCACCAGTTGAGTCAGCACCATTTGTTGAAAATGCTGTCTTTTTTCCACTGGAGGGTTTTAGCTCCTTCATCAAAGATCAAATGATCATAGATGTGTGGGTTCATTTATCGGTCTTCAGTTCTATTCCATTGATCCACCTGCCTGTCAGTGTACCAATACCATGCAGTTTTTTGTCACAATTGCTCTGTAGTACAGCTTAAGGTCAGGGATGGTGATTCCACTAGAGGTTCCTTTATTGTTGACAATAGTTTTGGCTATCCTAGGTTTTTTGTTATTCCAGATGAATGTGCAAATTGCCTTTCAATTTTGAAGAATTGAGTTGGAATTTTGATGAGGATTGCATTGAATCTGTAGATTGGTTTTGGCAAGATGGCCATTTTTTACTATATTAATCCTTCCAATCCATGAGCATGGGAGATCTTTCCATTTTCTGAGATCTTCTTTGATTTCTTTCTTCAGAGACTTGAAGTTCTTGTCATATAGATCATTCACTTGATTAGTTAGAGTTACATCAAAGTATTTTATATTATTTGTGATTATTGTGAAGGGTATTTTTCCCTAATTTCTTACTCAGCTTGATTTTCCTTTGTGTAGAGGAAGGCCATTGACTTGCTTGAGTTGATTTTATATCCAGCTAGTTTGCTGAAGTTGGTTATCAGATTTAGGAGCTCTCTGGTGGAATTTTTGGGGTCACTTAAGTATACTATCATATCATCAGCAAATAGTGATAATTTGACTTCTTCCTTTCTAATATATATCCCTTTGGTCTTCTTTTCTTGTCTAGTTGCTCTGGTTAGGACCTCAAGTACAATATAGAGTAGGTAGGAAGAGAGTGGCAGCCTTGTCTAGTCTCTGATTTTAGTGGGATTGCTTCAAGTTTCTCTCCATTTAATTTGATGCTAGCTATTGATTTGTTGTATATTGCATTTGCTATGTTTAGGAATGGGCCTTGAATTCCTGATCTTTCCAAGACTTTTATCATTAAGGGTGTTGGATTTTGTCAAATCCTTTCTCCGCATCTGATGAGATGATCATATGTTTTTTTTTCTTTGCCTTTGTTTATATAGTGGATTACATTGATGGATTTCCGTATATTGAACCATCCCTGAATCCCTGGGATGAAGCCTACTTGATCATGATGGATGATTGCTTTGATGTATCCTTGGATTCAGTTTGCAAGAATTTTATTGAGTATTTTTGCATTGATATTTATAAGGGAAATTGGTCTGAAGTTTTCTTTGTTAGGCCTTTGTATGGTTTAGGTATCAGAGTAATTGTGGCTTTATAGAACAAATTGGGTAGAGTATTTTCTGTTTCTATTTTGTGGATTACTTTGAGGAGTATTGGTATTAAGTCTTCTTTGAACGTTTGATAAAACTCTGCACTAAACCCATCTGGTCCTGGGCATTTTTTGGTTGGGAGACTATTAATGACTGTTTCTATTTATTTAGGGGATATAGGACTGTTTAGATCATTTATCTGATCTTGATTTAACTTTGGAACCTAGTGTCTGTCTAAAATATGTCATTTTCATCCAGGTTTTCCAGTTTTGTTGTGTATAGGCTTTTGTAGTAGTATCCCATGATTTTTTTATTTCTTTAGTTTCTGTTGTTAAGTCTCCCTTTTTATTTCTGATTTTGTTAATTAGGATACTGTCTCTGTGCCCTCTAGTTAGTCTGGCTAAGGATTTATCTATGTTGTTGATTTTCTCAAAAAAAAAAAAAAAACAGCTCTTGGTTTAGTTGATTCTTTGTATAGTTCTTTTTGTTTCTATTTGGTTGATTTCAGCCCTGAGTTTGATTATTTCCTTCTGTCAACTCCTCTTGTATGAATTTGCTTCTTTTTGTTCGAGAGCTTTCAGATGTGCTCTCAAATTGCTGGTGTATGCTCTCCTAAGTTTCTTTTTGGAGGCACTCAGAGCTATGAGTTTTACTCTTAGGACTGCTTTCATTATGTCCCATAAGTTTGGGTATGTTATGGCTTCATTTTCATTAAACTCTAGAAAGTCTTTAATTTCTTTATTTCTTCTTTGACCAAGGTATCATTGAGTAGAGTATTGTTAAGTTTCCACACATATGTGGGCTTTCTATTGTTTATGTTGTTATTGAGGACCAGCCTTAGTCTGTGGTGATCTGATAGGAGTCACAGAATTATTTCAATCTTCTTGTATCTGTTGAGGTCTATTTTGTAACCAATTATATGGTCAATTTTGGAGAAGGTACCATGAAGTGCTAAGAAGAAGTTATATCCTTTTGTTTTAGGATAAAATGTTCTATAGATATCTGTTAAATCCTTTTGTTTCATAACTTCTGTTAGTTTCACTGTGTCTCTGTTTAGTTTCTGTTTCCATGATCTGTTCATTGATGAGAGTGGGGTGCTGAAGTTTCCCACTATTATTGCGGGTGGTGCAATGTGTGCTTTGAGCTTTGGTAAAATTTCTTTTATGAATGTACATTCCCTTGCATTTGGAGCATAGAGGTTCAGAATTGAGAGTTCATTTTGGTAGATTTTTCCTTTGTTGAATATGAAGTGTCCTTCCTTATATTTTGATCACTTTAGGTTGAAAGTCAATTTAATTAGATATTATAATGGTTACTTCAGCTTGTTTCCTGGGACCATTTGATTGGAAAACTGTTTTCCAGCCTTTTATCTGAGGTAGTGTCTGTCTTTGTCACTGAGTTTGGTTTCCTGTATGCAACAAAATGTTGTGTCCTGTTTATGTATTCCATCAGATAGTCTATGTCTTTTTTGGGGGGAATTGAGTCTATTGCTATTAATAGATATTAAGGAAAAGTAATTGTTGCTTCTTGTTATTTTTGTTGTTAGAGTTGGACTTCTGTTCATGTGGCTATCTTAGTTTTGTTGAAAGATTAGTTTCTTGCTTTTTCTAGGATGTAGTTTCCCTCCTTGTATTGGCGTTTTCCATTTATTATCTTTGAGGGGCTGGATTTATGGAAAGATATTGTGTAAATTTGGTTTTTTCATGGAATACCTTGGTTTCTCCATCTATGATAATTGAGAGTTTTGCTGGGTATAGTGGCCTGGGCTGGTATTTGTGTTCTCTTAGTGTCTGTATGACATCTACCCAGGATCTTCTGGCTTTCATAGTCTCTGGGGAAAAGTCTGGTGTAATTCTGGTAGGTCTGCCTTTATATGTTACTTTACCTTTTTCCCTCACTGCTTTTAATATTCTTTCTTTGTTTTGTGCATTTGGTGTTTTGATTATTATGTGACAGGAGGAATTTCTTTTCTGGTCCAAACTATTTGGATTTCTGTAAGCTTCCTGTATGTTCATGAGCACCTCTGTTTTTTAGGTTAGGGAAGTTTTCTTCTATACTTTTGTTGAAGATAATTACTGACCCCTTAAGTTGGAAGTCTTCACCCTCTTCTATACCTATTACCCTTAGGTTTGGTCTTCTCATTATGTCCTGGATTTCTTGGATGTTTTGGGTTAGGATCTTTTTGCATTTTCCATTTTGCATTTTTTGACTGTTGTGTCAATGTTTTCTATGGTATCTTCTGCACCTGAGACTCTCTCTTCTATCTCTTGTATTCTGCTGGTGATGCTCATATCTATGGTTCCTGACTTCTTTGCTAGGTTTTCTACCTCCAGATTTTTCTCTCTTTGTGATTTCTTTATTCTTTCTACTTCCATTTTTAGATCATGGATGGGTTTGTTTGATTCCTTCACCTATTTGGTTGTCCTTTACTGTAATTCTTTAAGGGATTTTTGTGTTTCCTTCTTGAGGGCTTATACCTGTTTACCTGTGTTCTTCTGTATTTCTTTAAGGGAGTTATTTATGCTCTTCTTAAATTCCTCTATCAGCATTATGAGATATGATTTTAGATCTGAATATTGCTTTTCCAGTGTGTTGGACTATCCAGGACTTTCTGTGGTTGGAGTACTGGGTTCTGATGATACCAAGTTGTCTTGGTTTCTGTTGGTAAGATTCTTGTGTTTACCTTTCACTGTCTGTTAATCTGTGGTGTTAGATGTTCTTGCTCTCTCTGGCTGGAGCGTGTTCCTCCTGTGGGTCTGTAAACCAGTGTCAGCACTTCTGGGAGATCAGCTCTCCCCTGGTAAGACCCATGCACAGAGGGCTGTGGATCAGCCTTCCCTCCTGGGTGCAGATTGATGAATGAAAACCCTGTCCCAGCTGCTCTGCAGTTTCTGTGACCTGTGCCTGAGGATTGCAAATTCGATCATCAATAGGAGGAAAGGACCTCAGCCTTGTGAAGGTTTTGTGCCCCAGTGTAGGGGAATGCCAGGGCCAATAAGTGGGAGAGGGTGGAGTGGCAGGCATGGGGAGGGGGGAGGCAACAGGGGTTTGTTCTTGTTGTTTTTGTTTGTTTGTTTATTTGTTGGAGGGGAAACTGGGAAAGGAGAAATTTACATGTAAATAAAGAAAATATCCTCTAAAAATATTAAAAATAAAAAAGAAAAGAAAGTCATCTTAGAGAAAAATAGGGATCTCACCTGAGTCCTGGGGTCAGAGCACTCCCTGGAGAACTGCTCTCAGCTTGCAGGAATTGTACACAGGGAGCTGTAGAACAGGCACACTTCCAGCTTGAAGATGGAGGTAGAAAAAAAAAGACCCTTTTCTTTTCTTACAGGTTTATTGTTGTTTTATTTAGTATAAAGATCTGGTATATGAACAAACCATTAGATAAATTATATCACCTTGATGAACGAACCTCTTATTTTCTCAACTGCTCTCATTGTCTTGATATTATTTTCTGTTCTGAACTTTGTATTGAGCTAGCACTATGTGTCTTCTTCCATCTTGTCCTTTTAGGCTGTTCATTCTATTTATTTTAAGTGCATATTTCTGAAGGTCACATATATTTGGTCTCTGAAGGTCACATATATTTGGTCTTTCATTTTAAACTCAGTTTGGTACCTTTTTATTTTGCATTTTATTGTAATGGCTAAATCTTCCACCTTTAGCATTATTAGCAATATGCTTGGATTTAAACAACAGTTTGCTAATTCATTTTCAATTATTTCATGTTTTCTATCCCCTTCCTTCTGCTTTCTTTCAGATTGAATGTGTTTGATGATATGTCATTAATCTACTGTGTCACCAAATTAGTTATGCGTATGTATTGATTGATTTGTGGTTATTTTAAAATTCACAGTATCCATCCTTTGCCCACCACATCTTTACCGCACTGCTCTTCCAAGGTTTTCCCTCTTATCCTGGTACTTTTATTTTCAAACATTTTAGTTCTACATACATTTAAGCCATAATCTAATATATGACTTTTCCTATAAACAATCAAAAATTTTTAAAAGAGCTTTTAAACACATGATTAAATCCCCCACACCACCAGCATTTCCATTTTGTGGTCTTTGGTGGTTTGGATCGCTGCTTTCTTTTCACTTCACTCACTGTATTCTGTGCTGTTTATTGTAGTGCGTGTCTGTTCATAATGGATTCCTTCTGCTTTTGTACGTCTGACTTGTTTTCATTTTGCCTTCATTTGCAGGATATATTCAGTGCCTGTAGACTTGGTTTCTGCTTTTTGCTTTCCTTTTAGCATTGCAGAGATGTTCCCCATTGTCTCGGTTGCTTGTCTCTGGCTGAGAAGTCTACAGTCTCTTTATTTCAGTTTCTCTTTATCTCTCTGGGTGCTGTTAAGATTTTCATCTTTATTGATTTCCAGTGGCAGTGGGCTTTACTGCTGTTTTCTCCATGTTCCTTGTGCTCTTTAAGCACTTGGATGTAGAGTTTTACAATGTTATCAGTTTGAAAAGTTTTGGGTTATTTCTTTAAAACAATTTTTTTTTGTCAAACCTGCTTCTTTTCACCAAAGACTAATTACGAATTACAGGAGTCTTTGTGTAATATTTACACACTTCATTAACATGGTGTTTATTATTTTAGAAATTTTTCTCAGTAGATACAGTTTCGTTCATTTTCTGTTGAAACATCTTCAAATCACTCATGTTCCCCTTTCTTCTTCCTTTCTCCAAGTGTTAATCTTCTAAATCCACTTAATATGAACCCCCTACACAGCCATTTTTCTTTTAATTTGTTGAATATTTTCATGATTCTGTAAGTTTTCTTTGTTCTGGCATTCAGTTAAATTACTTGAATTAAGTTTGATATTTTTGGTTCTTACATTCTGTATCAGGCAGGGCAGAGAAAGCAGATCAATATTTAAATATTAAGAGACCCTCCTGCCCCCAACTCCCACCCTGGACAGGTAGGATTCTTTGGCTTCTGTTCTTTGACTGTTCTGTGAATTTTAACATTAGCTGACTGTCAGGCTCTGCATGTGCAACTCTTCAAACACTTGGAAGGTTAGTTTTGTGAAAAGTTATATCATGTAAATATTTTTATTCTGTTCCTGTATTGGACTGAAAGTGTTCCTGAGTATAAATTTCAATGTGAATTGGAAAAAAATATTTCTTTTAGGACATGAATCTATGTTTCTATTGCTTGTAGTACCTAGTTCAGTTGTTTAAAGTTACATGGTCACTTGCTTCCTTAGATGGTGTATATGGCTGTGCTTTCTTTCTGAAAAGGTCTAGAATCTTCTCTTCACTCTCACTTTTGTAAAATGCTATTGAGCTGATTTGGGAATGTGTCTGATTCTGGACTTTTGATAAAGTGTTTCATTCTGGAACTCATATCTTTTACTGCTTGGAAATTTTCTTGAATTACTTAACTAATGATTATTTCTCATGTACTTTTTCTGGAAATAATATCATTTTTTTCCTTTTAAAGTTAAAATAGCCTTCCCCATCTTTTTTTTCTCTGTCTGTCTGGCTTTTGTCTTTCTTTCTTTCTTTCTTTCTTTCTTTCTTTCTTTCTTTCTTTCTTTTTTTAATTGGATATTTTATTTGTTTACATTTCAAATGTTATCCCCTTTCCAGGTTTCCTCTTTGCACCCCCCCCCTATTTCATCCCCCCTTACCCTGCTTCTGTGAGGGTGCTCCTCCACCCACTTATCCACTCCTGCCTCACAGTCCTAACATTCCTATACACTGGGACATCAAGCCTTTACAGGACCAAGGGCCTGCCCTCCTGTTGATGCCCGATAAGGCCCCTTCAGCTCCTTGAGTCCTTCCTCTAACTCCTCCATTGGGGTCCAATAGTTGGCTGTGAGGATTCAAATCTATATTGGTCAAGATCTGGCAAGAGCTTCTCAGAAGACAGTTGTATCAGGCTCCTGTCAGCAAGTACTTCTTGGCATCAGTAATAGTGTCTGGGCTAGGTATCTGCATGTGGGATGAATCTCCAGGTGGGGCAATCTATGGATGATCTTTCCTTCAGTCTCTGTTCCACTTTTTATCCCTGTATTTCCTTTAGACAGGAACAATTCTGGGTTAAAATTTTGGAGATGGGTGGGGAGTCTCATTCCTCAACTGGGGATTGAGGGCATGCCTAACCTCTGGATATGGTCTTGACAAGTTCTCCCTCCCTTTGGCAGGGTATTTCAGCTAATGTCATCCCCATGGGGTCCTGGGAGGCTCTTGCTTTCCTGGCATCTGGGATTTTCTGGTAGCTACCTCCAATTCCCCATCCCCCATTGCTATATACCTCTGTTCAATTTCCTGACCATCTGTACATCTCCTCCATCTCCTCCCATACCTGATTTTGCCTCTCTTTTCTACCTCCTCCTCCTCTCTTCCTCCCAAGTTCCTCCCACCCTCAACTTCCCTTGATTATATTGTTCCCTCTTCTAAGTAGGACTGAAGCATCCACTCTTCAGTTTTCCTTCCTCTTGAGCTTCATGTGGTCTGTGAGTTACATCATGAGTATTCCACATATTTTGTCTAATATCCACTTATCAGTGAGTACATACCATGTGTGTTCTTTTGTGACTGATTTACCTCACTCATGATGTTATCGTCTAGATCCATCTGTTTGCCTACAAGTTTCATGAAGTCACTGTTTTTAATAGTTGAGTAGTACTTCACTGTGGAAATGTACCACATTTTCTGTATTCATTCCTCTGTTGAAGGACATCTGGGTTGTTTCTAGCTTCTAGCTATTATAAACATGGCTGTTATGAACATAGTGGAGCATGAGTTCTTACTACATGTTGGAGCATCTTCTGGTTATATGCCCAGGAGTGATAAAGTTGGGTCCTCAGGTATACTATGTCCAATTTTTTGAGGAACCACCAGACTGATTTCCAGAGTGGTTGTACCAGCTTGCAATCTCACCAGCAATGGAGGAGTGTTCATCTTACTCCACATCCTAGCCAGCAACTTCTGTCACCTGAGATTTTGACATTAGCATTCTGATTGGTGTGGGGTGGAATCTCAGGGTTGTTTTGATTTGCATTTCCCTGATGACTAAGGATATTAAGAATTTTTCTTCAGGTGCTTGTCTGCCATTCAAGTTTCCTCAGTTGAGGAAACTTGTTTCTTTGTTTAGCTCTGTTCCCCATTTTGGATAGGGTTATTTGGTTCTCTGGAGTCTAACTTCTTGAATTCCTTGTATATTTTAGATGTTATCCCTCTATTGGATGTAGGGTTGGTAAAGATCTTTTCCCTATCTGTGGATTGCCATTTTGTCCTATTGACAGTGTCCTTTGACTTATAGAAGCTTTGCAATTTTATGAGGTCCAACTCAATTCTTCAAAGAGTTAGAGCAATTCTCAAATTCATTTGAAATAGCAAAAAACACAGAATTGCAAAAACTATTCTCAACAATAAAAGAACATCTGGGGGAATCACCATCCCTGACCTCAAGCTGTACTAAGAGAAATAGTGATAAAAACTGCATAGTATTGGTACAGTAATAGACAAGTAGATCAATGGATTAGAATTGAAGACCCAGAAATGAACCCATACACCTATAGTCACTTGATCTTTGACAAAGGAGCTAAAACCATCCAATTGAAAAGATGGCATTTTTAACAAATAGTGCTGGTTCAACTGGATGTAGAAGAATGCAAATTGAACCATTCTTATCTCCCTGTACAAATCTCAAGTACATGTGAATCAAGGACCTCTGTATAAAACCAGATACACTGAATATAATAGAAGAGAAAGTGCGGGTGAGCCTTGAACACATGGCCACAGGGAAAAAATTTCTGAAGTAAGGCTTTTGGCTTTCTGTGATGTTTTAAACTTGCTTTTCAAATATGGCATTTCTTGGATCCTACTTTAATGTTTTCAATTACTAAGAAATTTTTTCCACCTTTTCCCCTTTTCTTCTTTTTAAATCACTTGGCATTCTTCTTTTTCTCTTTTGGTAGTTGTTTTGACTTCTCCTTTTCTGCTGGTTGCTCCTGTCTGTTTGGGGGTTTGTCCTGTTTATCCTGTCAAAGGATGTCTTCTCATGTCCAGTGGTTGGTTGGTTGAATTTAAGGATAGTCAGATGGCTTAGAAGTTCATCACAAGCTCTTAATGTCTGAATATAGCTCCCAGGCAGTGAGTTTGTTTTAAGAGTAGCAGCTTGCAAATGTTACCAGAACCCTGTAGTGTGGTGTCCTTGTTGCTGCCCACTCTGGATAGTTGGATTTTCCAGGAAAGGCTCCTCACAACTTCTGCTGGGAAAGTTGTGTTAGGTACCACTTTTCAGGTTTCCAAAGAGAAAGAGATACTTTGTTTATAACCTGTGAAGCCCACTTTTGCATATACTATTGTATTTACAATATATTTAGTGCTCCCTACTTAGTATCTTCCATTCTCAGAGCAAAATTCTTCAATCTCCTTCTTGTCAGGAAGAGGCTATTTTTAAAGAGAGTATATTTGGGAGAGAAAAAATCTATTTATTTATATCACTATCAGAATTTACTATATGTGTCAGATGTAGTTGTACATAGTTTCCAGATCTTGGCTTCAAAGAGAGAAGGGAAGGAAGTTTTAATATTCTGGTTCTGAGGTACAGAAACTAAAGCACAGAGTGCTGATGTCACTTACCCAGGACCTCTTGGTAGTAAACAACCAGCTGGCACTTGCATCCAGGCAATCAGGCTCCTGAATAGCTCATTTTGATGATGTCACACAGCTGGTCTTGGCTGTGACACAGAGTTTTCAAGCAATTGATACTTCTTTGCTTAGCCTCCCCACCATCCCACCCTACTTCCAGAGGTAACACTCAGTGCTGTCTACTCTTTAGCCTCTCCAGGACTTGGCATTCTCATTTGAATTGATTCCTGACTCTCTCCAATGTTGGCTCACCATGGCCAAGACAATTGTCACTCACCCATCTGCTTCTCAGCCTCCAAAATTAGTGTTTTTGCTCATCTTATTCCTAGTTAATTTTTCTTTTTCTTCTTCTACTTCATCCTTTACACAGAGTTTCATCATGCCCATGATGGAACTTGCTATATATCAGAGGATGGCTTTGGTCTTCTGCTCCCCCCAACTTTTACTTTCTAAGTGCTGGAATTATTAGCATGAGCTACCACACTTTGTGTTTCAAGTTTACTCATTTGAACAGAATCCTTTGCTGTAGTTCAGTGGATTTGGGGGGGACAGTGCATTAGCTGTATGCGATCAAACTTCCATTTCTACTTTGTGGTCTTGACAGTTTTGTTGCCCTGGTTAGCCTGCAGATTTACTCTGATTTCTCCTCTATAGAAATACAACTGCTTCTTGCACCACTGAACACATAGACAGAAGTTGTCTCATCTCATGTACTCTGGTTGTATATACCCTGATGCCTTTGAGAAAGTCATCTGAGTATTGTTGAGATATGGACATTTGGAGAATATATGGGAGTTCTTAAATTCCAAGTAGCGACAGCTCTCTTGTCTCCATGTGTTCAAATGTACCTTGAAGCACCTGATTTTGTGAAAGATATTAGCCCCCAAGGATTTAGTTCTGTTGTTGGTAATACCCTAGTGGAAGATCCAAGGCTACTGCTGCCTTACTACCACTGGTGTACTTGATATTAAGAGTTTTAGTGGGGATGTACGGCCCCCATTTTTTTTCCAGTTTTTCCTGTTGTGCAGCTTTCTCATGTATGTCCCCTTATTTGATAGTCACAGTTATAGGTTCTTTGCTGGCTCCCAGGTTCCTTGTTACCTCATGTTCAAAAGGCCAAAGCCTTGGCAAATCATGCACTCAGTTCAACCTCACTTATAGTACTTATTGCCTTCTTGCTCTGGCAGGCAGTTTGTTTGCATGTGGTGCACACAGAAATGAACTAGTCAGTTTCCTGCTGACTGAGAGTTGGTGATCCAGCAGGAAGACAAAGTCAGAGCCCACAGAATGGGTATGTAGCTCAGTGCTACAGGACGTGCTTAGCATGCATGAGACCCAAGCTTTGATCCTCAAACTGTGAAAGTAATAACAGCCAAGAAAAATAGGCCTCCAAAGCACAGTATCACACCATGTCATAGGCGTTTTGATAGCACTGAGAATAGAAAGTGCTAGGGGGAGAGAAAAAAAGCAAAAGTTTGGCTAGGAGTGATGAGGGAAAGACCAACACACACTGTAGTATATCTGCAAGTTCCTAGAGGAAAATGCAACTGTCCCAGGCTACACAATCGATGGTAGGAAAGGGAAAGCTGGTGAGGGATAGACAGAAAAGAGGAATTGAAAGGCCATTAAGCAATGTAAACACCTGTTGCTATTATTGTACATATCATGAGCTCAGTAGATATACCAGAGAGCACAGGACATTCAGACATGGGAAATGAGGTTGGCTGAGCACAGTCCAGTCTAGTCACCTTGTTAAAGATGTGTTTGGACTTCACTTCTCTGTTTGCAACCTTGGTCTTCTCAGTGACACACTGTATGATTCTAATATTTTTAATGTGTATTATACACAGGTTCAAATGCAACAAAACTCATCTATCACTTGGTATAGTATGGGATACCCAGTGTAAAGATGCTAGCTCAGGGTATCTTGTTGTCTGTCTATCTGTCTCTTTATACAGTGATACATATCTTTCTGTGATCTCCTTTGTTCTGCACAGAATTGAGTAGGAAGATTATACTGACCCTATCTAAGACAGAATAAGAAAATTTAGGGTTAGAGATGATAAGTTACTGTGTCTGAGGGGTACCAACTGGGCAGGGAACAAACTCAGCTCTCAGGTACTTAATCGGTAGGTCAGATACAGCCATGAAAGTCCTAAGTGAAGACAAGGAATGAAATGTACTTAGATCAGGAGGATGGTAAAGATTGTGAGAGACTGTGGTGGTTTAGATAAGGATGGCCATAAGCTCATAGAGGTATGGTCTTGTTGGATTAGGTGTGGTCTTCTATTGTCCATGCCAGGCTCAGTGTCACCCATACACCCTTTATTTGCCTGTGGATCAGGTTGTAGCTTTCAGCTGCTCTACTGCAATGTGTGGTGCCATTCTTCCTACCATTATGATAATTGACTAAGCCTCTGAAACTGTAAGCAAGCCCCCAATTAGATGATTTCCTTTTTTAAAAACATAATACCATATATACTAAATCTGATAGGGGAGAAAGTGGGGAATAATCTTGAACACATTGGCATAGGAGACAACTTCCTGAATAGAACACCAACAGCTCAGTCACTAAGATCAGCAATTAATAAATGGGACCTCATAAAACTGCAAACCTTTTGTAAGGTAAAGGACACCATCAAAAGGACAAAATGACAGCCTATAGTCTGGGAAAAGATCTTCACCAATCCTACATCCAACAGAGGTCTAATATACAAAATATATAAAGAACTCCAGAAACTAGACACCAACAAACCAAATTACCTAGTTTTAAAAATGGGGTATAGAGCTAAACAGAATTCTAAACAGAGAAATCTCTAATAGCTGAAAAGTCCTTAAATGTTCAACATCCTTAGTTATCAGGAAAATGTAAATCAAAACAACTTTGAGATTCTGTCTTACACCCATCAGAATGGCCAAGATCAAAAACCTCAAGTGACAACACATGCTGGTGAGGTTGTGGAGCGAGGAGAACACTCAGCCATTTTTGGTAGGAGTGCAAACTTACCCAACCACTTTGGAAATCAATTTGGTAGTTTCTCAGAAAATTGGGAATAGTTCTACCAAAAGATGCTCTACTATACCACAAGGACAGTTGCTCTACTATGTTTATAGCAGCTTTATTTGTAATATTCAGAAACTGAAAGAATGGATAACGGAAATATGATACATTTACACAAAGTAATATTACTCAGATATTACAAACAATGAGACCATGAAAATTTCAGGCAAATGCATGGAGGTAGAGAAGATCATCCCAAGTGAGGTAACCCAAACCCAGAAAGAAAAACATGGTATGTACTCACTTAGAAGTAGATGTTAGCCATAAAATACAGAATAACCACAATACAATCCACAGACCCAAAGAAGATGAGTAACAATGAGGACCTGAGATCTTTCATTGATCTGGGCTTTCTCATTAGACTAGGCTGACTGTTCAGCAGTCTCCAGGGAATTACTTGATTCTGCATCCTCAGTGCTGTAATTCTGAGCATGTATTACAGGTACCTGACTTTTGTGGGCTCTGAGGATTGAACTCAGGTTCTTACGAGTGTGTGGCAAGCACTTTACTAGCCTTCCCAGCCTCTGATATCTCTTCTTTAAGGATGATACTCCTATCTAATAAGGTTCCCACCATTATGACCTAAACTAACTTCTAATTACCTCTTTAAAAACCTGTCTCCAGATACAGGCACAATGGAGGTTGAGATTTTAATATATGAATTTGTCTGAGGGGACAGAATTCAATCAATAACAGAAGATGACTTGAAAGGAAGTGAAAGATGAAACTGCACAATAGGTGATATAGTGAAGAGGGGAAGTTGTGGAAATAAAAGCAGTGTCACTGATAAGCAAAAACAAAAAAAAAAGAAAAAAAACCAACAATCACAACATATTATGGAGCTATTGTGGGCATGCCTTTGAGAGAAACGGCTTTGTAATTCCACCCTGTCCTGCCTGCTTCATTCTGAACTTCAGAAGACAGACACTTGCAGAGGTTGAGTAACGTGGGTCTTTGGTCTTGAGATTTCCATTGCTTTTACTGTACTTGGCTGCCTATGATGGAGGAAGATGCAGAAAAGAAGCCACTGGCTCATAGGAAAGTAAAGAAGGGTCATTGTGCTGGCTGGTTTTTGTTGGTGGTACATGCATTTAATCCCAGAACTCAGGGGGCAGAGGTATGTGGATCTCTGAGTATGAGGTCAGCCTAGTCTACAAAGTGAGTTCTAGGAAAGCCAGAGCTGTTACAGAGAGAAATACTCTCCTAAAAATCAGGAAAAAGAAGACATGTTAGTGGTTTATGGATATAACCATGATAATGGACTATTTACCTTTCTCATTGCTGTAACTAAATACTTGACAAAAATATCTTAAAGAGGAACTGGTTTATTTTGGCTCATGATTTGAGAGTACAGTCCTACCTGGATGATCAAGGTGCAGGGATGTGAGGCAGCTGCTGACACAGTGTCTATAATCAGGAGGCAGAGGATGATCACTGTTAAGATATACTCAGCTTTCCTCTTTGTAGTTCATCCAAGATGCTCACATTTAGGGTGTTTTTGTTGGTGGTGGTTTTTTTTTTTAACTTCAGTTAACCTAAATTTGAAACCCTTCAGACATATCCTGAGGTTCATCTCAAAAGTGATTCTAAATATTTGCAAGCTGGCAATCAATATTAACAACTACAGGCAGGCTCGGAGTTGTGAGTTGTGGAAGAAGATGAACAAATATGGTCTGGAAAATGTAGACCATTGTGAGGAATGTTGGTATTTTCTGACATAAACTCCTGAAACAGAAGCCAGATGGTCCTGGGACACTCAGAACTCTCTCTTGGCTCATTTCAGAATTCAAGACTGTGACTTCAGGCCTTTCCATCTCACTTCCTTTTGTAGTTGCGACTCTGGCCAACACCTCCACAGGGCTCTCATTACAGGAAGATACACCTGCACCTTGCCTTGTCTGTGATCACCATGGGTCTCTTCTCTGAGCTTAATATCTCATGGATGCGTTTTCCTCTTTCCTCTTGTGCCAAAGGCAATCCTGAGGAAGTGTTCATAGGGATCAACACTAGCCATGTGTAATGGGAGCCACCATGGTAACGCAGGCTTCTTTTTCTTCTTCTCCCTTTGTCCTTCTGATATACTCTATTTGCTTTCTAAAAAGTGTAGTAACATCCAAGGTTCCTGCTTTAAGTTTCTTTAAAAAAGGAGACTAAGACACTCAGACCACAACTTTCCTTTCTCTGGAAATATATAGCATGCAGAAGCCTAATGTGGTTTCTGAGTATTCTTCCTGAGACTTCCTTGCATAATGAGAAGGCTTACTAAACTTTGAGAGGTTTTTTTTCCTGAAAAAAAAAACATTACATTAATTCAGTTCCGAGATTACAGTGTTTTATGGACCACAGGTTGGGTTTACCATGTGTAATTTATTGTCAAGGCAGGAGAAGCTTTATTGTAAAGGATTAGATGGTAAGCATTTTAAGTTTTGTAGGCAATAAGGTTTCTATCACCACTACTTAATACTGACATTATGTCACAACCATAGACATAGGCAATGTAGACACAAATAGATATCTCTGTAGCTCTATAAACCTTTATTGAAAGTAACAGAGGTTGATATGAACTTGGACTAGGGGCCAAAGCCAGATAATTCTCATCAACATAAACATATTTGTGAGCTGAAAGAGCAAAGAAGTTGATGACTTGTCAAGTAGATATACCAGAACTGAAGGGGGATGTTCAAATTCTCCTCTGCTGAGTATCATCATATGGTTCCAGGATTTTCCAATATTGCCACTGCAGCAAGCATGTAACATAGCCTGCCATTTACTTTTTGTGAGTGTGTGTGTGTGTGTGTGAGAGAGAGAGAGAGAGAGAGAGAGAGAGAGAGAGAGAGAGAGAGAGAGACCAAAATAGGATAGGTATTTAGAGTCATGTCTTGGATCCTCTGCCCTTGTACTTAAGTCTATAGCATTTACAGAGTCGTCTTCTACCTTGTGACATGGACTGTGAATAAAAGTCTAATGTCCATGGATATTTCTCATGGTTCTGTCCCTATGACCATGCTCTTTGTCATGCATGCATCCCATGGAGCTCCCTGGTACCAGACCAGATGAGACAGGAGCATAAGTCATTTTTCCATCTCCAGCTGTGGTTGCAAATGTCCATAGACAGCTTAATCCATGCAGAATATCAACTGGACTCAGCATGGCTTTACTCTGAATGTTTTCTTTCCATAGGCAAGAAACTAGGCATCCTCCAGTGGGACTAATTCCAACTAGATACCTGAGGATCAAGAAGAGGAAGAAAGCAGCAGAAGAGGAAAATTCTTAGGCATCCACCTCCTGCTGATATCATGGGTTCCTGAGAAGCACTTTAAGTGCTTTCTCATGCAATCCTGAGTACTTGAGAAAATGTTACTATTTTTATGTTTTCAGAGAACCAAAGAGGATATGCATTCTGTCCGAAGTTATACAAGTAACATCAAAGGCAGCCAGAAGTATTCTAAGGAGACACCGAAAGGCTGTAAAGTTCTTGTGAACCTTCCTGAAACATGCCCCCTGCTTACAAAGTCTACAAATGGAATCCCAGTGACACTGTAGCCAGTCTCTTCCATGCATTAAAAAACAAAACAAAACAAACAAAACAAAAGACGTGACCCTACTATCAAGGATAGATGCATGCTGAAATTCAAGTGTGGTTTGAAGTTTACTTCCAGTGATCATATTAGAACATAAGAGAGGTTGTGTCTCCATTCAGTGCCCATAGTAGGAAGTAGTTCCAAGTTTAGGACACTCTTGTACACATGCAGCCACTTAAATAATGAACGAATTACACAATTAAGAAGCTGTGGTCTAAATAACTAGTTGGAAGTCCTGCCAATTCTTTACCAACTTGTACTGTGGGTTGATGACAGAGAAGAAATGGAGCATGTTAAGAAAGACATGAACAACTCCCTTAAAGAAATATAGGAGAACACAGGTAAAAAGGTACAAGCTCTTAAAAAGGAAACAAAAAAATCCCATAAAGAATTACAGGAGATCACAAGTAAACAAGTAGAAGCACTTAAAGAGCAAACTCAAAAATCCCTTAAGGAATTGTAGGAAAACACAAACAAACAGGTGAAGGAATTGACTAAAACCATCCAGGACCTAAAAAGGGAAGTAGAAACAATAAAGAAATCACAAAAAGAGACAACTCTGGAGTTAGAAATCTCAGGAAAGAAGTCAGGAATCATAGATGCAACCATTACCAACAGAATACAAAAGATAGAAGAAAGAATCTCAGGGGCAGAAGATAACATAGACAACATTGACAGAACAGTCACAGAAAATGCAAAATGCAAAAAGACCCTAACCCAAAACATCCAGGAAATCCAGGACACAATGAGAAGACCAAACCTAAGGATAATAGGTGTAGAAGAGAGTGAAGACCTCCAACTTAAAGGGCCAGTAAATATCTTCAACAAAATTATAGAAGAAAACTTCCCTAACCTAAAGAAAGAGATGCCCATGAACATACAAGAAGCCTATAGAACTCCAAATAGACTGGACCAGAAAAGAAATTCCTCCTGTCACCTAATAATCAAAACACCAAATACACTAAACAAAGAATTTTAAAGCAGTAAGGGAAAAAGGTCAAGTAACATATAAAGGCAGGCCTATCAGAATTACACCAGACTTCTCACCAGAGACTATGAAAGCTAGAAGATCCTGGGCAGATGTCATATAGACCCTAAGAGAACACAAATGCCAGCCCAGACTATTATACCCAGCAAAACTCTCAATCACCATAGATGGACAAACCAAAGCATTCCATGACAAAACCAAATTCACACAATATATTTCCCCCAATCCAGCCCTTCAAAGGGTAGTAAATGGAAAACTCCAACACATGGAGGGGAACTACATCCCTGAAAAAGCAAAAATGTAATCTTCCAACAAAACTAAAAGAAGATAGACACATGAATGGAATTCCACCTCTAACAACAAAAATAACAGGAAGCAACAATTACTTTTCCATAATACCTATTAATATCAATGGACTCAGTTCTCCAATAAAAAGACATAGACTATCAGTTTGGGTTCATAAACAGGACCCAACATTTTACTGCATACACGAAACCCACTTCAGTGACAAAGACAGACACTACCTCAGAATAAAAGGCTGGAAAACAATTCTCCAAGCCAATGTTCCCAAGAAAAAAGCTGGAGTAGCTATTATAATATCGAACAAGATCGACTTTCTCCCTAAAGTGATCAAAAAAGATAAGGAGGGACACTTCGTATTCATCAAAGGTATGATCTACCAAAATGAACTCTCAATTCTGAACCTCTATGCTCCAATGCAAGGGCAGTTATATTCATAAAAGAAACTTTACTAAAGCTCAAAGCACACATTACACCACACACAATAATAGTGGGAGATTTCAATACCCCATTCTCTGCAATGGACAGATCATGGAAACAGAAATTAAACAAGGACACAGTGAGACTAACAGAAGTTATGAAACAGATGCATCTAACAGATATCTATAGAACTTTTTATGCTAAAACAAAAGGATATTCCTTCTTCTCAGCACCTCATGGTACCTCCTCCAAAATTGACCATATAATTAATCACAAATCAGGCCTCAACAGATACAAGAAGACTGAAATAATTCCTTGTATCCTATCAGATCACCATGGACTAAGGCTACTCTTCAATAACAACATAAACAATAGAATGCCCACATACACATGGAAGCTTAAGAACAGTCTACTCAATGATAACTTGGTCTAGGAAGAAATAAAGAAAGAAATTAAAGACTTTCTAGAGTTTAATGAAAATGAAGCCACAACATACCCAAACCTATGGGACACAATGAAAGTAGTTCTAAGAGGAAAACTCATAGCTCTGAGTGCCTCCAAAAGAAACTGGAGAGAGCATATACCAGCAATTTGACAGCACAACTGAAAGCACCAGAACAAAAAGAAGCAAATTCACTCAAGAGGAGTCAAAGGCAGGAAATAATCAAACTCAGGGCTGAAATCAACCAAATAGAAACAAAAAGAACTATACAAAGAATCAACCAAACCAGGAGCTGGTTCTTTGAGAAAGTCAACAAAATAGATAAACCTTTAGCCAGACTAACTAGAGGGCACAGAGATACTTTACTAATTAACAAGATCACAAATGAAAAAGGAGACATAACAACAGACACTGAGGAAATCCAAAATATCATGAGGTCCTACTTTAAAAGCCTATACTCAACAAAACTGGAAAACCTGGATGAAATGGACAATTTTCTAGACAGATACCAGGTACCAAAGTTAAATCAAGATCAGATCAATGATCTAAACAGACCCATATCTACTAAAGAAATAGAAACAGCCATTAATAGTCTCCCAACCAAAAAAAGCCCAGGACCAGATGGTTTTAGTGCAGAGTTTTATGAAACCTTCAAAGAAGACCTAATATCAGTACTCCTCAAGTTATTCAACAAAATAGAAACTGAAGGTACTCTACCCAATTCGTTCTATGAAGCCACAATTACTCTTATACGTAAACCACACAAAGACCTAATGAAGAAAGAAAATTTCAGACCAATTTCCTTTATGAATATCAATGCAAAAATACTCAACAAAATTCTTGCAAACCGAATCAAAGAACACATCAAAACAATCATCCACCATGATCAAGTAGGCTTCATCCCAAGGATGCAGGGATGGTTCAATATACAGAAATCCATCAACATAATTCACTACATAAACAAACTCAAAGAAAAAACCATATGATCATCTCACTAGATGCAGAGAAAGCATTTGACAAAATCCAACATCCCTTCATAATAAAAGTCTTGGAAAGATCAGGAATTCAAGGTCCATACTTGAACATAGTAAAGGCAATATACAGAAAACCAGTAGCCAACATCAAACTAAATGGAGAGAAACTTGAAGCAATCCCACTAAAATCAGGGACGAGACAAAGCTGTTCACTCTCTCCCTACCTATTCAATATTGTATTTGAAGTCCTAGCCAGAGCAATTAGGCAACAAAAGGAGATCAAAGGGATACGAATTGGAAAGGAAGAAGTCAAATTATCACTGTTTGCCGATGATATGATAGTTTACTTAAGTGACCCCAAAAATTCCACCAGAGAGCTCCTAAACCTGAGAAACAACTTCAACAAAGTAGCTCGATATAAAATTAACTCAAGCAAATCAGAGGCCTTCCTCTACACAAAGGATATACAGGCAGAGAAAGAAATTAGGGAAACAACACCCTTTACAATAGTTACAAATAATATAAAATACCTCGGTGTAACTCTAACTAAGCAAGTAAAAGATCTGTTTGACAAGTCTCTGAAGAAGGAAATTCAAGAAGATCTCAGAAGATGGAAAGGTCTCGATGGAAAGATCTCCCATGCTCATGGATTGGCAGGACTAATATAGTAAAAATGGCCATCTTACCAAAGGCAATCTACAGATTCAATGCAATCCCCATCAAAATTACAACTCAATTCTTCACAGACTTAGAAAAAGCAATTTGCAAATTCATCTGGAACAACAAAAGACCCAGGTTAACCAAAACTATTTTCAACAATAAAGGAACCTTTGGTGGAATCACAATCCTGGACCTTAAGCTGTACTACAGAGCAATTGTGAAAAAAAAAACCGCATGATATTGGTACAGTGACAGGCAGGTAGATCAATGGAACAGAATTGAAGACCCAGAAATGAACCCATGCACCTATGGTCGCTTGATCTTTGACAAAGGAGCTCAAACCATACAGTGGAAAAAAGACAGCATTTTCAACAGATGGTGCTGGCTCAACTGGCAGTTAGCATGTAGAAAAATACAAATCAATCCATTCCTATCTCCTTGTACAAAGCTCAAGTTCAAATGGATCAGGGACCTCCACATCATACCAGATGCATTGAAACTAATAGAAAAGAAAGTGGGGAAGAACCTTGAGTATTTAGGCACAGGGGAAAATTTCCTGAAGAGAACTCCAATAGCTTCTGCTCTAAGATCAAGAATTGACAAATGGGACCTCATAAAGTTGCAAAGCTTCTGCAAGGCAAAAGACACTGTCAATAGGACAAAACGGCAACCAACAAATTGGGAAAAGATCTTTACCAACCCTACATCTGATAGAGGGCTAATATCCAATGTATACAAAGAACTCAAGAAGTTAGACTCCAGAGAACCAAATAACCCTACTAAAAATGGGGTACAGAGCTAAACAAAGAATTCTCAACTGATGAACACGAAATGGCTGAAAAGCACCTAAAGACATGTTCAACATCCTTAGTTGTAAGGGAAATGCAAAAGTTAGAGAAAGGACCAAAGGAGCTGAAGGGTTTGCAGCCCCATAGGACGAACAACAATATGAGCTAACTAGTACTCTCAGAGCTCCCAGGGACTTAACCACCAATCAAGGACTATACATGGTGGGACTGATTGTTCTGGCAGCATGCATATAGTAGAGGATTGCAAATAAGATCATCAATAGAAGGAGAGGCCCTTGGCCCTGTGAAGGTTCCGTGCCCCAGTGTAGAGGAGTGCTAGAGCCAATAAGTGGGAGAGGGTAGGTTGGCAAGCATGGGGAGGGAGGAGGCAACAGGGGTTTGTTCTTGTTGTTTTTGATTGTTTGTTTGTTTGTTGGAGGGGAAACTGGGAAAGGAGAGATTTACATGTAAATAAAGAAAATACCTAATTTAAAAAAAAAAAGAAATGGAACATGTTGAATTGAACTCATACTCCTTTGTTCTGGTGGCTGGATGAATTTGCCTGCTCAGTGTAGCCCAGCCTTAGGCCACTCAATCAATGATAGCCTCAGAGAAGATTGTGTAGAGAGACAGTAGATAGGGCCATGGAACCTAGAAAAAGGCTGCGGCTTTCATAGAAGTTGTATCAAGTAGAGTCATTTGTATATTTTATCTATTATTTATTTAGAAATTTTTAATTTTGTGCATATAAGCATATGTATAAGTATGCATGTTCGTGTTGTGTTGGTGCATCTTTATGCATGTATATGTAATGATTAGAGGACGCCCTTAGGTACTATTCCTCAGGATTCATCAGTCTTGATTTTTTGAGACTGGAGTTTTCAGTGGCCTGGAGCTTATTATTTTTAGGTTAGGCTTATCCTAGTCTCTTAGGCTGATATAGTTACTGTTAGGTACTTCTCTGTTATGATTAAATATTATGACTAAAGCAATTTATAGAAAAAAAAAGTTTATTTACAGCTTACCGGTCCAGAGAGAGTTCATGATAGTAGAGTAGAGATGTTAGGTTAGTGGCAGCTGGTTGGAACCGTAGTTGCAAGCTCATATCTCTAACCATAAGCAGGGAGCAGAGAGAGTTAAATGAAAATGGCATGAGTATTTTGAAATTTCAAAGCCTGCCCACATGGACATACTTCCTTCTGCAAGACCTCACCTCCTAAGCCTCCCAAACAGGAAGCATGTGGGGAACCAAATATTCACAGATTCAAGACTTTTGGGGGGTGTAACTCATGACACCCATGATCCTCAGTGATATACCCATCTCTGCCACACCATCACTGAAATTACAATCATGTGTTAGTGAGCCTGGATTTTAATTTTTGTACGTTCAAACTCCAGGGATCAAACTCAACTTCTTATGCTTCTTTAGGAAGTACTTAACTGACTGTGCTGTTTCCCTTGCCCTGGATGGCTTAGTACGGTAAACAACTGTACTGTATTGCATCAACTTGTCAAGCTAGGGATTGGCATGCATAAACTGATACAAAGGAATTCATGTATATTTTTAATAGAGGGCAAGTCTGCTGCCTCTGAGATGATAGCTGAGCTGGGCTTCTGATAGATCTGATGTCACACTAGACAGAGATCTTATCAACGTCACAGTCCTTGGGACAAGGACTTCAAGGTAAGAAGACTTTTTCTTACTCCCTTGTTCTTATCGTTAAGGGTGTGAGGTAGCTTCTTGGCTTCCATGGAAGACAACTTGACAGATTGCAGTGATGGATAAACTGTGACAGGATGAGAAAGCTATGCTGAGCAGGTGACTTCTTCTTTTGTTTTGGTAAATTTCCATCCTAGATTATCATGGCATGTCTGTTTGCTGCTTTCCCAGGACATGTGGCAGGATGAGGTGCATTCAGCCTTTGATCAAAGCCATTCGAGTTAGTGCTGAGGCCTCTGGGTGAGGTCTCTGACCACTTGGCATTAATAGGCCACATTAAGGACTTGATGCTGCCTCTGCTTGACTTAAGTTCACTGTCCTTGGGGGAATTGACCATAATCAGTATCTCTGAAAGACAAGGACAAGAAATTTTGACACATGTCTGTGCATAACCATGTGTACTTCTGAGGGATCTCTAGAGAAAGAGAGCCAATGACAAAGATATATATCTATAAAAAAATCACAGTATGAATCATTTTTCTTAATTATGGGGGCTGAGGAATCCTAAGATCTTCTGTTTGTTAGCTGGAGACTTTAGTAAAGTAAGTGATGTTTTTCAGACTGAGTCTGAAAGCTAGAGAACCAGGAGCACTGATAATCAGGGAGGAAGAACGTTTCTACTCAGCTAGAGACTGCAACTCCATTTCTCCTTTAGTTCATTGTATTCAAACCCAAAGGATGGGGTGATATCCCATAGTTGGAAGCTAGTCTCTTACCAGTCTTCTAATGAAAATGCAAAGCTTTTCTGGAAACAGTTCCTTCCCTCACCAGGCCCAGAATTGATGCATTGATGAGTAACCAGGGATACCTTACTCCAGTCAAATAGATGAGTAAAGTTACTCATCTGAATATGGGGAGTAGTGTCTGTCTTAATGAGTGGCACCTGGCAACACAGAGAAGCAGCTGTGAATTACCATAGGATGAGGTCCAAAGGAAGGAATCAAATAAGCGCCTCTTCCTCCTTGCCACAGTTTATCAGCAAAGAAAATTTAGACAGGACCATGCACCTTCAGAACTATGACTTCATCTCCCTTTAATGTACATGATGAATATGCAATAGTGACTTGCTTTATCATAATCATCAGCTGGAGACAGTAAAAATATTCACTGATAGATGAATGAATAAGCAAACCAGGATGTATTCATATAGTGGGATACTACTCAGCAATAATAATGAATAAATAGCCCTTCCATGGGAAAGCATGGGTAAATCTATGATCCATTATACTGAGTGACAGAAGCCAATTGCACTTACATAAAATGCAAACTGTTAACTAAGCTACTGTGACAGAAGCCAATGCCCAGCTGCCTGAGAATGGCAGAGAGTTGTAAAGGGTGAAGGAAGGGAATGTAAAAAAGCTGGAGAAGCTTTGACAGAGGTTAGGATGTTGGATTTGCTCATAATATTGATGGTGTGATGGGTACCTGGGAAAAGGCATTTCAAAACATCAAATTGTGTATCTTGGACATGGAGATTGATAAACAATGATGCTATTTCAATATTCTTTAAAAGAAAATAATTTCAGCTTCAGAGCAAGTTCCCTGACCTCTGCCTGTCCCTGTAGCCACATTATTCTTTTCCAGATTTTTCCTTCCTTCTCAAGTGTACTTCAAGATGCCAGTACAGGCAGGAGGTTCATCTGGTCTACTATTGCACTCTCTCACACAGGCCTGGTCCCTTGAGTGGGATCTAGGTATTTGTTGAGTGACAGCTGGAAAGGTGTGGTCCTCCATGTGAGATGTGCCTTAGCTTGGCTTACAGCTCTGACTCTCTCACACTGTGTTTTTGATCAATACTCCTGATCCTTTGTTTATTTATAAAGCAGTGATAATCCTCCCCATGGAGCCATTGTGAGGATTATGAGT
>JADRCD010121230.1:0-18324 GCA_019843815.1 Montemys delectorum
TTTTTTAGCTTGAAGGAGTGAGTACAAGTACTGGGAGGTATTTTGAATATCAAAGTATGTAATTATATTAAATGGTAATAAGTCACCAAATAAGATCAAGTTTATACTGGTGTAAAGAAATGGAAGGTAAGTGTCTGTATTAGGGTAGAAGAGATGACAGCATTGGACATTTGATTATTAGTATAAGTTGATGCTGAATCTGCTCACTGAAATGTGATGCAGATCGAGAGGCGTACATAGTCTCAAAGCATGTCTCTTAGGATGCTTATAGTAATAAAAAAAAATGAAAAAGATAAACTATTGACCAAGAGATGGATGTTGGTTGTATAATGGGTGTTTTTCAACTGCTACTTATAACACTTTAGCTCATGAAATACTTGTAATCTGTTTCTCTTTTATAAAAACAAATCATGATCTGATTGGTACTTAAATATTCCTGACTATTTGTTGTGCGTGTAGGTGAAAACATTTGTCAAAATGACATTTGCAAGAATTCTTTTTAGGGAGGCTGAGATGCACGGTCTGATAACCAGAGTCTTCTGCCTTCTTGCCGTTCCCTCTGGACTAATTCCTGGAGTTCGTGAGTAAATGTGTGATCTTAAGGCTTTGTGCATGTGAGTGTGCGTGGAGGTCAGAGCCAAGGACCATCAGTGGACCTGGGGGTCACTGATTGCAACAGACTCGCTGGTCAGTGAGCTCTGGGGATCTTCCTGCCTGCACCTTCCCTGCGCTACAATTTCAGGTGCTCAGTATAGCACTCTCGGCCCTTTTGCAGTGGCACAGGGACCTGAACTCGGGCCTTGTTGTTTGTGCAGCAGGCACTGTATAAACTTAGCCATCTCCCTGGCCTTTCCGCATCTGAAACCTACCATCCTCTGGGAAATTTTTTACTTTATTCTTCTTCAAGGACATATTGAATAGACAGCATCACATTTTTCAAGGCCTATACTCGTACTCCACACACATCAACTCAGTAGTAATCAATCAGAAAAATAATAGCAGGGGCCATGGTAGTGGGTTTACCCATGCTCTCTCAGCAGCAGTGGGGAAGACTAAAATGAGAGAAATGCTGGGGTCCAGATGATCCTAGGAGATCAGAAAAACCTTCACACCAGGCAGGGGAAGGGAAGGGAAGGGAAGGGAAGGGAAGGGAAGGGAAGGGAAGGGAAGGGAAAAACACACAGGGTGGGGCTGGCATGGGATTAAGTTCTTCTATATAATGGTTTGTATCTGGCAGGACCCAGAGATGGAGTTAACTGTTTCCCAAAGCCACTCTCCTGTTTGGGTGGAGCAGGGAATTAGATTCCATTTTGTAAAAAGCTCTAGTGTGATAAAACCTGAATTCGGTTGAGCCAGTTTATATCATCTTGCAACTTTTTTTTTTTTTTTAAAAGTTCTGTCAACTGCCCTGGGCCTTTAGTCTACAATGTTAGACTAGATGCTGAAATGGAAAACATGGTTTTGTTTGCTGTAGGCGAGAATTAGCCCCCCTGTTTAAGCCCCAAGTTTCCAAGAGCACCTTCTTCCCTTTGGACTCATATCCTCGCATCAGCGCTGACACAGTAGGCAGGGTTTGGTGCAGGATATACACACACTTCCTGGACATTGGAGCTGTGTGCCCTTTTGAGGCCAGCTGGTGCCCGTGGCAACCCTGACCAGCCTCGTTAAGCCTCCAGCCAGGTGAGGAAGTTTCCTGATCCATTTGTTTTCCCCGTTATTAAGGAGAACGAACAGCAGGCTACTGGGCGAGGCACCTTTTGAGGGAGGAGAGGAGCAGTTGGTAAAGCTACGCCATGCTTTGGATCTGCTTACGTCGCCCGTCTTGAGCTGGCTTGAACGTTCTCAAATGATGACAGTTGGGCTGATTAAGAGCCGTTAGTCAAATCCAGTAACAGTATTAATCTGTGGTTGGAAATGACTGTTAAAGCAAGTGCCGCCAGGCTATTCAGTTGTGGTTTTATTTCCAGCTTCCCATCATGCCAGGCTTCCAGCGGGAGGAATAGTCTGTGGTAAAGGAAACCGTTGATAAAAGAAAGAACCCAGTAACTGTCACTACCCATAAGAGCAAAGCAACAACGACAAAAAAAAGTACAGAAAAGGGGAAGACAAAGGGAACTGAACAACGGCCCTAAGCCTAGACAGTTTGATGAGGCTAAAGTGGTGGGAGTGCCTTGAGCAGTGACTCCAATTTTCCAGTAAGAAAAGGAAGCCTGTAAGCACCAAACCATACTGTCCCCTAGACTCTGAGCAAGAGAGTGCTCTTGGGGGAAAGCAATGACTGGCCTTTGGGAGTGTTGTCAGTTTCCTAACATTCCCCTAAGACCACTGGAATACGGAAGCATCTGAGGGTCCCGTCATCAAGTTACCTGGAAGTCAGGCGTACCTGTACTGTACCTCAACCTTCACACTGAGTGCTCCAGAGAAAGCACTCGATGAAACTGCTGCCTTTTAGCAATTGTGAAGGAATGCCTGTTGTAATGGCGGTGATTTTCATTAGAGGGTTTCAGACTGGCATCTCCCCAAAAGAAGGAAGAGGTTCAGGAACGTGAAGAGGCAGTCCTCTCGGTGATCCGTATTCAGAGTGCTGAAAAGTTGGCTGGGTCTGGAAGGTCCAGAGAACCCCGAGGACGGTTTGCACAGTACTCCCGAAGCACTCCATCCGCCCACAGCCGGAAAGTGGTGTTTTCACCAGCCCTCCTGCTACATCTCAGTGTTTCTAAGGTGCTCAAAATTTTCCTGCACCCTCATTACATCTAAAATCAGGGTCTTGACTTCAGTGAGATGCTGTGGGTCTGCTTAGAAACCTAAGTACATTGTACCATTAGCACCAGTGGCTGGTTAACTCAACGGCAAAAGACACTTCAAGTACTGGTAAGGAAAACACATTTAATTTGTGGACACGTCCGTTGCAATGTAGTGTGTCAGTGAGGTTACTTTGGGGCAGTCACAGAACCCCCGAGTCGATTAAAGAGAGTTGACGGTCAGAGTTAGCATGGAGCTTGCAGATTGCAGCCAGTTGTGGGCAGAGCAGAGCGGGGTTCCTAACCAGCCCGGGGTGTTGTCCTCCGGGTGGTCAGAGCAGCATTCTTCTATCTGGATGTTATAGCCAGAAGGTTCACCTCACATAAGGGGTCTGTAAGCAGGAGACGGGGAAACGTTGGGCAGTGGGACCAGGGCCATCAGTGGTGAGCTGTTATTCACAACAGTGCTCAGTGTCAGCCTGCAGCTTCCTCCCTGAGAGAAGTCTCTGGTGATCTTGCCGATGATCTCTCACAATAAATCATTTTCATAAAAAATAGCATTGATGCCCTGTGACCAAAGGGGCCTGGAAGTTAGTTTGCTTTTGCTACATTTTGGCAAATTAATAAAGGAGAGCATCTAATGGCGCTCATCACAAGCAGAAAAGTGAGGTATCTTTTGAAACTTTCAACACATAAAAAGCAATGTAATCTAAAGTTCTCATTAACATGCAGTGTATACAGTGTCTATTGGCATACGGTTAAAAACGTTATTTATAGCCCGATAAACACTTTTTAGGGGGTTCTAGTTAATTAGCTGAGATGAAGGGACGCAATACAAACGTCTAAGTTTTTAAATTCCTTTTCAAGCAAGATAGACATCATAGTCACACCCTGTAATCCCAGCAGGTAGAGGCGGGAGGATCAGGCCAGCGTTCATGGTCACTTTCAGCTGCTAGCAACCCTGAGACCAGCCTGGTATAGTGAGACCTATCTCAAAAAAGAAAATTTATCTAATTTTATTTAATTTTTATGTATTTTCTCAAATTTTTATGTATTTTATATATAGATACCACTGGATAATGCACTGGCTATTACATACAGTTTTACTGTCTGATATTTGTTTTTGTTTTTGTTTTTGTTTTTGTTTTTAACTGAAAGTGTCAATTCCTGTCTCTAAATTAGGAATCACGTTTACCCAGCGGGGTATGTTAAAGAATTAGTTAATATAATACAAGTAAAGTAACCCTTTCCTGCAATAAATTCTCAGTAACTGACACTTGGTAGTGTTCTCTATGTCTTTTTAGGTAGCAACACTTTCTAAAATATATATATATATTTTTAATGGAAATAGAATTACATCACTCCCCCCTTCTTCCCTCCAGTCTCTCCCATACACCCCTGCTCTCCAGCTGTTATTAAATTCACATACAATATATATGAGTGCTTATATATGTTTGTATGTATGTGTGTATATATATGTATATGTATATATACATATATATGTATATGTACATTTATAATATATATTATAAATACACCCTACTGAATCCAGGTTTTTTGTTGTCGTCATCATTATTATTTGCACACATACGGTTCCAAGGCTAACCACTCTGCATCGGACAGCCGACAAGGGGGTCCTTTCCTGGGAAAGGCCGATGCTCCTTCCTTCTCCCAGCAACCATTAGTTGCCAGTGGAGTTTTTTGGTTTTGTTTTGTTTTGGGGTTTTTTTTGGCGTGGTGGGTAGGATCCTGTGAAACTTTCCCCCTTCCATCTTAGTAGGACTATTGATACTTCTATTTTTCTGGTCTTCTTTGTGCACCTATTCCCAGGAGAAGCTGTCTCAGTGCAGGCTTCTTGGTATTCTGGCTCTTAAAATACTTCCGTCCTTCTCCCTCCCTCCCTCCCTCCCTCCGTGTTCCTGAGATTCAGGAGCTGTGGTGTCGATGTGTGCCTTGGTGCTGGGTTCCCCAGGATCCATTGATCTCTGCCTTGTGTCCACTTGTTTTCTCCGATGGTCTCCATCTGCTGTGAAAAGAGACTTCTTTGAGGGACGGCAGTTACATATATCTGTGGGATAAACATAAGATTCAGACTGTAGTAAGAAATCATCCTGGTCCAGCAAAATGGAGGTAGTAGATTGTTTTCTAAGCTCCATGACCTCACTAGCCCTGGGGCTTCTCGGTCTCTACCCTCCGAGGCTGGAATCAAGGGCTGCCACACCCACCCTACGTTTAAGTAGGTTCTGAACCTCTCAACTCCTATTCTCGTGCTGACTCAGCAAGCACTCTAACTGCTGAGCTATCTGCCCTTCCCCACCCCCTACCCATAACACATAACTCATGGTTTTCATCTCATTTCTCTAAGCCAGATTATCTGGCTCAGTGTCAGTGCTGCAGATTTGAGAAAGAAATGCACAGAAATTCTACTACTGGTAAACAAACATGAATAAAAAAATGTTCATGTCTGCTAACCATGATCTATTAATATATTCAGAAATGACTGTGTTTCATTTATAGCTATATTGTCAGGATCCAAAACAAAATTCAATAATGAATTTTGAACATTCGGTAAATGTTCTCTGAAGAGATTTTTTAAAAAGAGCATAATGACAGGCCTTCTTCGGTTAGTTATGTAATCTCTTGGGGCCTCAGTGTGTCTCCCTCAATATAAGGAAAAGATCATGTTCAAGTGGAGTTGGGGGCAGGGGATGTGGCAGCTGGTAACCTTATTTCTTTAGGCAGAGGACAGGGAACGTGCCTGTTCCTGTGTGTGTCATTTTCCAGACTGTAGCAGCTTTAAAGTTCTCTGGTGAACTTTGTAAACAGCACAGCAGAATGTCATGGGTAAATTAACCCTAGAGAGATTTGGTCCAAGGAAAAGAACAAAATACCAGTATTAAAACTTCCTTGCATGGGCTGGAGAGATGGCTCAGCGGTTAAGAGCACTGACTGATATTCCGAAGGTCCTGAGTTCAAATCCCAGCAACCAGATGGTGGCTCACAACCATCCATAATGAGATCTGATGGCCTGTTCCTGGGTGTCTAAAGACAACTACAGTGTACTTACACATAATAATAAATAAATCTTTAAAAAAAAAAAACTTTCTTGCAAAATTCGTCATAATGAGACCAGAGAAGTTGGGGGAAGGGAGAAGGTGGTGTGAGATTAGCAGAAAATGAGAGGTTTGGGAGTGAGAGAGAATGTACCTGTTTGGCCATGTTACTTCCACCAGGCAGGCTTTTCTACCTTTCCACGGTGCAAACTGCTTTGTTCATGTGGCTTATTAATTTTATAGTACTCTGGTCTGTGCCACAGCATGGCCAGAAGCTGAGACAACGGGTTTTTACAGATGAGCAGAGGTTAAGTGCCCGCTTGCCCTCCGTGGTTGATCAGTGTTAATCAGTTACAGAGGCAGTGTTAGGAGCCCCGGGTCATCTGTCTCTTGACTTATACGGCTTTCCGTTACATGTGATTCGGCGCTTCTGAAGTCTCAGCAGTGGACACAATCCTGTGCGCCTTTAGAGACAGCGCTTCCACCTGGCAAAGCTGCTCTGCGGAGGTTACCAGTTCCACGTGCTTTAAAAGCTAGGCTTAATCCCCAGGGAGTGGGTGGGGAGCTATACATCATGCACCAAAAATAACACCTTCACTGCTAAATTCCACTTAGTAGGTGATTTCCCAAGGATGAGCCAGTGCGGTGAATCATCACTCTGAGAGCTGAATTGAACATCAGTTCTGTTTTACTACCTCGTTTTGGCTGCGTGGTTTTTAACCTTTAGAGCCTTCCTGGGAGGGTCAGAGTCTCCTCACCATGAATATAAAACAGACTCTGCTTATAAGTCCTCAAGGGTCCCTTTTCCGTTTTTCTTTTCTTTTCTTTTTTTTTTTCCACTTAAAACATCCCAGGATTCAGGAGGACCCAAGCAGAACAACAGTTAACTTTCTGGGGTGTTGAACATCCTGCAGATATTATAAACTGCAGCCCTCGGGCATCCAGTGGCCCTTTGGCTTCCTATGCACAGGCTCATGTGCACAAACACTCTCACACTCCAAATGACACTTCTTTAAAAATTTTAAAACATTGGGGTTGGGAGCTCCCTCAGGCAGTAAAGTGTTTGTTATGCGAGCATGAGGACTTAATGTTGGATCCCCAGTACCCACACTCCTGTAATCCTGGTACTGGAGAAGTGGATGCCAGAGGATTTCCTGAGCTTCATGAGTGAGAGGCCCTGTCTCAAAAAAAAAAAAAAAAAAAAAAAAAAAACAAAGCAGAGAGCCATTAAATGTAAGAGAGTTGACTGAGTTTGTCAGCGCAGTTTATGGCACAAAAGAGTGGAAGAAGAAATTCAGATCCCTTTTCCATTCACATATTATCTAGTTCGAAGGCACTTTAAGAAAATGACACACTCTGCTATAAATACCTCGGGACAGTTTGTCCACATTGACACTTCCATTTCCGAAAATGAAAACCTCACTGGCCCACAGGGATGGGGGGAAGTAGGGGGTGTTGCTGGCTTTGTTCACCAGCGTTATTTCAACAAGCACACATCCGAACGCTAGGAGCTTCCTCTGATGACTCAAGATGGTTGTCAAACACCAGCGTTCCTTTGTTTGACCCCTGCTGGGGTAAGATCTGGGGAAGCACAGCACAGAGTCTGACTCATGTAGCTGGCGTTGTGTTCGTATCTGAATTTGCATCTGTCACATACCCAGTGTGTCCACCCATGAAAGACTACATTCTTCAGATATTACTGAAGAGGGTTGGGGGAAAAACACTCAAAGTGGGCCTGTTTTCATCTAGATAGTCTGTGAAATTTTCTGAGGAATGCCGTGGGCTTTGTTTCCTGAACTGAATTGTTGAGTTATCACCCAGTATTCGGGCCCCCATGCAGACTGAGATAGATAGAGGGAATCCTGTGCTCACACAGGATACCAGCTGGCTTTGCACTTGGAAAGGAGAAGAGAAATACATTCCTCACCATACAACACAGATCGTAAGGGAGTGCCAGAGAGTGTGGGCCTGATCATCTCTGGGAACGTGTCCTTGATTCCTGTCTTCCCAGAGGCTGCCGCAAAACTCGGTTGCTCCTTTATCATGACTGTGACCACCTTCTTGTTGCTAATTTTCAAGCCAAATATAACATCTCCAGGGTTGAAGTCCCACTTGGGCGACAGTACAGTTTAAGGAAGATCTTTACCATATCCACCCATCATTAAAAATACAGATCCAGTCAGCAAGTTTTCTGAAGAATTAAGCTGAGCTAGAGAGATAGATCAGTGGTTAGAGCACTGTTCATTCCTACAGAGGACCCAGCACCTAGGTGGCAACTTAGAGTTGTCTGTGACTCCAGTTCCAGGGGATCCAACGCCCTCACACAGACATACATGTATGCAAAACACCAATGCACATGAAATTTTTAAAGATCGAAAAGAAAGAAAAGAAAACTTAAACTGGCGCTTGGGTCAGTTCAGTTTGCTGTTAGAACTCATACTGTGTTTTATCGCTTGGACACGGTACTAATTTTGCAGTTCTCAGAAACAAATAAACAACATTCCTAACTCTCAAGGGCCACATTTTTATACTAAGCAGATTCTAAGTTTAAGAGAGAAAATGAAAAAAAATCAGTCTGACGCTGTATAGAATATTTACAGCAAATGCTTTACCTGTGTTTGCTGACTTTCAGGTCATTTACTCTGGCTGATGCTGACGGCTCCTTTCTGAGCAAAGCTTTTCAAAGGTCATTGGTTGGGTTTACTTTGTACAGGTGTGTACATGTACTTGGGTTTGCATGCATGTGCAGATTAGAAGACCGTTTCTCTCCTTCCGCCGTATGGGTCTCAGGTAGTCGGGCTTAGTGGCCTGTACCTTTATCATTGAGCTGTCTCTCCTGTTTCATAAAGTATACTTAAAAATGATAATAATAAGCCACTCCAACTATCAAACTCTTTCATTTCAGAGATTTCTAGTGATTATTTTCACAACGGTCAAGGTTTCAACTCTAGGAAAGTGTCATTTGCTGCTACCGGTCACTGCAGTTTTTACACAAGGACGACTATGTTTTGAGTCTAGCGGTGATCAAGCCCATGGCAGAACTCCTGAGGCATGCTCTGGCAAAAACAAAAGCAAGCAAATGAAAAAATACTATGTTAAAATTATGAGTCCCCTGAATTCAAAGATTATGAAAAAGAAGTGACTTGTTACTTTTTATTTAATTATATTTGTGCATGTACACGTCGCTGTGGCGTATACGTAGGTCAGAAGAGAGAGCTTTTGGCACTTGGCTCTCTCCTTCCACCATGTAGGACCTAGGGATCATACTTGGATTGTCGGACTTGGCAGCAAGCCACTGAGCCATCCATCTCTCCAGACCAAAAGGTGGTTTCCAAAGCCCTATTTCCATCCCCATAATGTCACTCTTGTTTACTACATTAGCATGTCTTCATTGAGGGGGTATGCTTGTGTATTCCTTCGAAGTCCGTTGGAAGGGGGAAACCTCCTTCACATACCAAGGTGCAGTCAGTGGTCTTTGCTCAGTTAAACTCAGTTCTAGGCTTCTGTGCATAGACAGTCCTTGAGAATCATTGCCGATGACGTATTCTCTTAATGGCCACTTAGTCTTTCTATCTGTGTACATGGATAATTGTTTCGGTAGATAGACTAATTTTAGGGTTTGACACTGCATAAAAAAAGACCATGTGGTTTAGTGATCCCTGGTTTAATTTTGACGTTTAACTTTTGAATTAAAAATAACAGGGTACCCTGCTGCCTTGAGTGTGCCTCTGTTCATCCACATCCCCCATCAGCATCTTAACTCATACTCTAGTAAATACAAGCCCTTTGCGGAACAGTAAGTTACCCACAGCTGGTACCAAGAAAAAGTTTTATTCAGCCATTTGTTTTTATGGCAATCACCAAACTCACCGGGTCCCTGAGAGCAGAGATGCCAGGATGTGCCTCCCTGCAAGAGGCGTCTCCCTCACTTGTGCAGCATCTCCCCATCTCTGCCTCCCTCCTATCAGGAGGCTTTCTTACGGTCTGGACTGCTCTGTCTCAGATGCCCCTTTTTCTTCCACCCTCTCCAATCCTTTGGTCTTTACTGCGCCTTTACTGTATCTTTTTTCAACTTCAAGTGTCTCTCCTTTTGTCTCCCGAGCACCCCATCCTGCCTGCAGGCCCGTGTGAGCTCAGCACCAAGGAACAGGTCCATCCTGCATGCCTTCCTGCTACATCTCTGGTGGCTGTAGCAAAAATTCTGAGTTAGGATAGTCATCCTGAACAAGCTCCGGTTTTTAAATACTCATTGTTTCCAGGCAGATGTTATCTAGTGCCTTGTGTATGCATAAATTGACTTAAGTTTCTCTGTGTAATTTCCATTGGTATAGGCATATTTATGCAAGTACACGTGTTCACACTTGAATGTGTGAACTTGAAAAAACAAAATAGCAGAGTTCAAAACAAGGAACTACAGTTGATGGGAGAGAAAGGGACGTCTTCAAGGGGTGAGCGGCCACCATTCTTTGTAAGTTCATTTGTGGAGGGAGGAACTGTGTATTAAATGCTGTAGGCACAGGCACCTGTAAAAGCTAGCTTTAAGGCTTGTGGAGAGTATAAAAACCAGAGCCAACAAGTAATACAAAGATGGGCAGGCACAGGCACAGGGAGCTCACTGTTTGACAGGGAGCAGAAGTGCCCTTTTTTTGAGGCAGGGGTTTATTTTATTATTTAATCCTGAATGAATAGTATTTCCCATGGTAGAGATTCACCATATTATTACATTATTCGAGACTTGCGTCAGTGGGTGAGTGCTTTGATTGTAGTAAAATATGTGTGTCTTACTAGTTCACTCCCATGTGCTTAAGTTTTCTTGTATTTAGGCCAAAGGTAGTTTCCTGCCCTGACTCTATGATATTAGTTTAGAAATATAATTTCTTAACTATTTGTTTTAACTGGTTGGTGTCATACATTAAACAGTCCACGAGTATAAACTGTCTCATTTCAACAATGTTTAGTGGGTCTGGGTTCAGGCTCCCCACACTGAATCTTAGAACATTCCCATCACCCAGAGAGAAACTCAGTACCCATTCATAGTCTGTCTCCAGCAGCTAAAGCTACTGTAACAAATGTGAGGAATTGGGTTACAAAAAAACAGAATTCATTTCTTATCGTTGGGGGGGCGGGGGCGGGGAGGGGGCAGTCAAGGAAGCACAAGATAAGGATCCAGAAGATCTCCTGTCTGGTGAGGCCACTTCCCTCTAGACCGCCTTCTCAGCATCTTTCGCAAGACAACATGGTGAGGGTCCTTGAAGGACTGACTTCTCTAAGGACATGAGCTAGCACCATTCATGGTCCAGCTCACAACCACAGACCTTACTTTCTGACCATCACTTTGAAGGTAGGGTTTAAGCATGTGAGCTTTTCAGAGACATAGATATTGTACCTAGTAGTAAACCTGGGCTTTAGACAACCACAACTCTATCTTATGGTTCTATAGATCTGTGTATGTGTAAATAGACCCACAACTACATCTGTTCTTTAGTGACTGGATGGTTTTACGCAACGTAATAGTTTCATAGGTTACCTGCCCGTATGTACTTCAACCTTAATATGGCTAAATGATACTCCACTGTTCTTTTTGTAGCCATCAAATGGTGAACATTTACATTGTTGCTACTTTTGCTTATTAGGAATGATGTGCTCTGGCCACTCGTGCACAAATCTTTATATAGACACGTGTTTTCAGTTCTATAGGGTATCTACCTAACTGTGCCTACTTCTTCTTTTTCACAATACTCTTTCTTCAATTTTAGTAAACTGTTCTGTACATTTTAATTATATAAGATACATCTAAAGTTAATTCTCCAAATGGCTAGAGAGATGGTTCAGTGGTTAAGAACATGGACTGCTCTGACAAAGGACCTGAGTTCAGTTCCCAGCACCCCCACCCAGTGGCCTACAACCAAGTGTAACTCCAACTACAGAGGATACCATGCCCTCTTCTGACCTTCAGAGGCACCACTTGCTCATGCAAACACACACACTCCTTTGTCATTCTGTGTGATTTTAAAAACACTACAAGTGTACAACCCTACTGCTTCTCCCAAGTCAGGCTCAGTCTTTCTTCAGATTACCTTACACCAAGCATCTCTCGACTGTTCACACTGCCTCACCCTACTCTTCTCATCTCTCTTGTGCACTGACCTGTTAGTCCTACCCTTTGGCCTAGTCTTATCCCCACTTGGCAAATCATGGCCAGTTGAATCTCTCTAAGCTACTCCTTCTATTTCACTGTCTGTTGAAGTCACAGAGAGCATCCTACCCACTCCCTAAGCTGCTGCCTTGGTTACATTAATTTCCGTCTGGAAGAGAGGGCTAATCGCACCACTTCCACATATTTAGTAACTGTTGAGTGATTGCACCAAGTGTAGGGCTTCGTCAGTAACGTGAGAGGGACATCTCTGAGTAACCACACGTTTCTTTATCTTCTTCCAACGGGAGCAAAGATCCTTGTGGTAAATACTGTATTCATAGGTAAATGTTGACATTTTAACAAATTTGTTGTATGTATAAAGTAACAGTATAATTCAAATAATTTATTTGGATTCTAAATGCTATTGTTTAATTTACTTTTATTTATGAGTGTGTGCATGTATGTGTATGTGTCTATATGTGCACCATGTATGTGCAGGAAACCATAGATGTCTAATAAGGGCATCAGATCCCCTGGAACTGGAGTTTACAGGTAATTGTGAGCACCTAATCTATGTATTGGGAACCAAACCCAAGTCCTCTGCAAGAGCAGCACATACCACTGAACCACATCTTTAGTCCCTCTAAATGCTTTCTATATAAAGAACATACATAGTGCTCTATGATTTTAAATATTGTGGTTTCTCATAGCAATCTACCTGCCAGTTAGTTCCTTATGTGCTAAGTGGGTGATCACTCATTAGTGTTTAGTAAGCAAATCAATTAATTGACTTTTCTATTGAATCTGTTGATTTGAACAGCTGATAACTATAAAGTGATAAGTCCATTTCCTTAGATAATAACTCTAGAAAGGAGTGTAGATTAAGTATAAAATAGTAAGATAATGTTTTCTGAGCAGTCACTATATGGAAAATCCTACCCACCAAGGGAAGGCAACAGCTGAGGTATGCCACAGTTCAAACGCAGGTTACAGAGGTGTTCTATAGGTGACCCCTGGCTTCCATGCCTCGCTGGTACAATGAGAGTATTTATAAATGAAATCTTTCATCTCCCTTTATGCATGAATCACTTCCTTTCTGTAACAGGCATTTCAGTGTACACTCACAGACTGGGAAACACCCCACTGTTCACTGAGGTTCCGTATCTGTACGTTCTTTTTAGTTGTTTGTTTTAAAAGACATTAATCTGAAAGCTGGCCACTTTGTAATTTGACCCTGAAGAACTCGCCTTAATATTGTGAAGATCGGAGGTTTTTGTAAAACTGTGTTCAAGAGAGAGATGATTTTTTTTTTTTTTTTTTTTTTTTGCGGTGCAGAATAATGAGCTCCTTTTAGAAAAAAAAATCAGCATTCCTCCCTGATAAAATTCCCTCTTTCTTTGATTAGTTATAAGATCTTTAATATGTAATAAATACATAGTAACCCAGATAAAGAACTATTACTCTTAAATATGATATGAGAGCTCACTACGTGGGTAGGTGTTTTCTTTCTTGTGTGTGTGTTTTTTGGGTTTTTGTTTGTTTGTTTTTAAGCTGTTGAAACAAGGTCTAACTTACATGACCTGGCCTGGCCTGACCTGGCCTGGCCTGACCTGGCCTGGCCTGGCCTGGTCTGGAACTCACTGTGGAGACCAGGCTGGCCTCCGACTTGAGTGCTAGAGTTCCAGGAGTGTCCCCTTCGTTGTCACCACCTGAAGCACTTCATCATCCTATATAATATTGACCAGGAGCAAAGAGTGTGTGTCTACAGGGGACTTTATTTATAGATACCTTAGATGTCTCCCCCTCCCCTTCTATCCCCCCTCCCCTCCTCTCTCTCTGTGTTTTGACCACTTCTAGATCTGTTTTGAAGCTGGGTGTTGTAGTATATGATAAAGTATCACTTAATGAATCCTATGATGTAGGTGTTATTATCTCCATTCACAGATGAGTCAACTAAGAGTAAAACAAGCCAAGGGACTTTCCTAAAGTCATGTGAAGAGAAATGGTTGGGTTGGGTGTTTCCAGAACAGTCCATACCAGTGTTTTCTCCAGTCAACAGACACCCTTTAAACATTAGCCTGGGATCGTAGCACAGTGGTAGATTGCTTCCTAGCACTTGTGAGGCCTTGAGTTTAATTCCCAGCACCACCAAAAAGTATGTGTGTGTATACATGTATTAACAAAAAGAAAGACATGTAGAGACGATTTCAAGAGAGGCTTGGGGAAAACCCTTGCCAATAAATACCAAAAAGGTGTCTTTATTTTGGCATGGTGGTGGTATAGATGGCATTGAGCACAATTTTGCCGCTGGGTTTTGTAATACCCTCCTGTAGTAGAAAGAAATGCTTAGCTATATAAATGAAATGTATTTCTTTCATAAAAGATTTCAAGGCTATCAAAGATGGCTTAGTGACTAAAAAGTGCTTGTTGCCAAATCTGACAACTTTAGCTTGGTCTCCTGCACCTGCCCAATGGAAGGACAGGGCCATCGCCTAAAAACTGACCTCTCACCTCCACATATGCACCGTGACACTCGTGTATGAACACCCTAAGTAAATAAATAATAGGTGAATACAGTTTTATCGTCACATTAACTGTTGTAAGGTATAAAATGGAATATTTAACATAGAAAAAACTTAGAAATAAGCTAAAATTATTATCCATAATAGTCATTACAATGAATAATACTCAATTTCTAGGCATTAGCCACACACTCATCCAAATATTGACAAATAAGTTGGTTTCAAAGTGTGACATGACAAAGCCCTAATTCATGTTAGAGTTCAAAACAGGAAAAGATCCATGTCTATAAATTAAAGAATCTGTGCAAATAAATGATCATGGGAGGGGTAAGTACCTGTGGAGGTCAGAGGGCATCTTAAGAATTGGTCCTTGCCTTTCAACCCTGTAAGACTTGGTCTCTGTGCTCCGTACTGCTGCCCACAGAGGCTAGCTGGCCCACAGATTCTAGGGGAGTCTCCTCTGCCTCCCATTTCAACACTGACGCTTTGGATCAAATAGGGTACATTTGCATACTGCTGGACCTGGCTTTTCCTGGGTCCTAAGAGTTTGAACTCCTGCCCTCCTGCGTGTGTAGCAAACCTTCTCTTTACCGAAGCTACCCCATCAGCCATTCACAGCGCAGACAAGGAGTGCTCTGTTTCCTGTACTTGAGTCTTCCTTTGTTATATGCTCCAGTTTATCAGTATATGGCATTTATTCTTTTAAATATGTATTTCTTCTTTCTGTGTTTACTGAGCACCAAGTCTTGGTCTAACGATTTTCACATCTGGACCTTATTATGAAGAGAGTAATAAATGTGTATATATCTGTATGTGTATTTGTGTGCATACATATTTGCAAATAACTTCAAATAATTTCAAATAATTTCAAAACTTGAAAAAAGTGCAGTCATCTCAAGAAATTAATATAAGGTAGATTATACACATATAACCACGTGTGCACAGAGCTGAGTGGGTTCGCAGAGCTGATGAATAACACAGTTCTGGGCTAGCAGAATTACGTTTTCATATTATCCTAGCTTTAATTATGCTAGCATTCATGGGACAGCTGTGCTCCCTTCTCATGAGAGAGAGACGGCAAGGGTGCTTCCAGCAGCTTGTTTATGTGTGGGATTGAAAAGAGTAAAGTTTGACCCTGCTCTTTGTGCATGGGTTGAGCAGTAAGTAAGGAGTCCCTGCATATCAAGCCATGACTTCAAGAACTTGGGAAGGGGCCATGCTAGGGTCTGGGAAGAGCTGGTGCATCCATGTTAAATTGACAGTGGCTGGTGGCTTAGTGTTCCCATACATAACTGTATGTATTGAAGAGATATATTGTATTAGGACAGTTGTAGCTGAAAGAATACGTCCACTATAACAACCAAGAGAGTTTTAACCATAATTATTCTTCTTAGCTTTGCTAATGTACAATAATTTGCAGGAAGCCCTTCTCTTGCCACATGGAGGAGAGTGAGCACAGGAATGTAAACGAAGAGGGGCCGCCTGTGAGCTGACTGGAGTCTAATCAAAAGACCAGCTTGAGGCTCATCTGGTTGATTCAGTCTAAATGTTTGGTGATTTATCTTAGAGTACAGGTTACAATATGAAAATAAGCATAAACCTGGAAAGAAAAAAAAACTAATGCTTCCAAAATTCTTGAGGTTAGCTTCCTGCTGGGCTCACTTGTAAAATCACTTAGATTTTTTTTATTTGCAGGTTGAGCTAGTTTTTAAAACCACCTTTTAAAATAAGGAGAGGGAGAGAGGAAAAAGGTAAGTATAGGTGAGTCTTATAAAACAAAAAGAAGTATCTTCAGCTGGGCGATAAGAAAGGCAGAGTGAGGATTAGGAACAGACCTCATGAAGAGCCAGCAGAAGGCCGGCCAAGTTGCTGTTAGATAGAGGTATGCTTAAGCTATGGGAAAGTCGTCTAACATAATTGTAGTTTGTGATGATAATAATATAATGTATGAAACTCACGATCTTTGGTAATGTTCTATGTAATAAAAAATTATTTTCCTTGTATGCTAATCTTAGGAAGTACCTATTTTTGTATTGTATTACTGAACCAAAAAAAAAAAAAAAAAAAGTACGTGTACAGACATATCTTTGAAATTCTACTATTCTCAACAATAAAGGAACCTCTGGTGGAATCACAATCCCAGACCTTAAGCTGTACTACAGAGCAATTGTGATTAAAAAACTGTATGGTATTGGTACAGTGACAGGCAGGTAGATCAATGGAACAGAATTGAAGACCTAGAAATGAACCCAGGCACCTATGGTCACTTGATCTTTGACAAAGGAGCTAAAACCATACAGTGGAAAAAAGACAGCATTTTCAACAACGGATGGTGCTTGCTCAACTGTCGGTTAACATGTAGAAAAATGCAAATCAATCCATTCCTTTCTCCTTGTACAAAGCTCAAGTCCAAGTGGATCAGGGACCTCCACATCAAACCAGATACATTGAAACTAATAGAAAGTAAAGTGGGGAAGAGCCTTGAGCACATAGGCACAGGGGAAAATTTCCTGAACAGAACACCAATAGCTTATGTTCTAAGATCAAGAATTGACAATTGGGACCTCATAAAGTTGCAAAGCTTCTGTAAGGCAAAAGACACTGTCAATAGGACAAAACAGCAACCAACAAATTGGGAAAAGATCTTTACCAACCCTATATCTGATAGAGGGCTAATATCCAATGTATACAAAGAACTCAAGAAGTTAGACTCCAGAGAACCAAATAACCCTATTAAAAAATGGGGTACAGAGCTAAACAAAGGATTCTCAACTGATGAACACCGAATGGCTGAGAAGCACCTAAAGAAATGCTCAACATCCTTAGTCATCAGGGAAATGCAAATCAAAACAACTCTGAGATTCCACCTCACACCAGTCAGATTGGCTAGGATAAAAGACTCAGGTGACAGCACATGCTGGAGAGGTTGTGGAGAAAGAAGAACACTACTTCATTGCTGGTGGGATTGCAAGCTGGTACAACCTCTCTGAAAATCAGTTTGGCGGTTCCTCCGGAAATTGGACATAGTTCTACCAGAGGACCCAGCTATACCACTCCTGGGCATATACCCAAAAGATGCTCCAACATGTAATAAGGACACATGCTCCACCATGTTCATAGTAGCCTTATTTATAATAGCCAGAAACTGGAAACAACCCAGATGTCCCTCAACAGAGGAATGGATACAGAAAGTGTGGTACATCTACACAATGGAGTACTACTCAGCTATTAAAAACAATGAATTTATGAAATTCTTAGGGAAATGGATGGATCTGGAGAGTATCATCCTGAGTGAGGTAACCCAATCACAAAAGAACACACATGGTATGCACTCTCTAATAAATGGTTATTAGCCCAGAAGTTTGGAATACAGGAAGAACAACCCACAAACCACAAGAAACTCAAAAAGAAGGAAGACCAAAAGGTGGATATTTCACCCCTTCTTAAAAGGGGGAACCAAATACCCACGGAAGGAGTGGCAGAGATTAACTATGGAGCAGAGACTGAAGAAAGGAGAAGCCAGCCTAAATATAGCCATCTGCTGAGGCTCTGACAATACCTGACTAATACAGATGTAGAGGCTCACAACCATCCATTGAACTGAGTACACGGTAACCAATGAAGTAGTTAGAGAAAGGTTCTATGGAGCTGAAGTGTTTGCAGCCCCTTAGGACGAACAACAATTACTAACTAGTACCCTCAGAGCTCCCAGGGACCCAACCACCAACCAAGGACTATACATAGTGGGTCTGAATGTTCTGGCAGCATGCGTATAGTAGAGGATTGCAAAGTTGATCATCAATAGAAGGAGAGGACCTTAGCCCAGTGAAGGTTCTGTGCCCCAGTGTAGGGGAATGCCAGGGCCAATAAGT
>JADRCD010121231.1:0-12955 GCA_019843815.1 Montemys delectorum
GTGTGTGTGTGTGTGTGTGTGTGTGTGTGTGTGTGTGTGTATACACGAAGGCACACATGCTCATGTATTTATGTATATATATATTTCACCATTACATTCTTTTTATGCTAATTTGAGTTAATAAATGCCACTCCTGTGATATGCTCAATAGTTAGTGCATGTACTGGCTGGTTTTGTGTGTCAACTTGACACAGGCTGGAGTTATCACAAAGAAGGGAGTTTCAGTTGGTGAAGTGCCTCCATAAGATCCAGCATTTTCTCAATTAGTGATCAAGGGGGTAGGGCTCCTTGTGGGTGATGCCATCCCTGGGCTGGAAGTCTTAGGTTCTATAAGAGAGCAGGCTGAGCAAGCCAGGGGAGGCGAGCCAGTAAGAAACATCTCTCCATGGCCTCTGTATCAGTTCCTGCTTCCTGACCTGCTTGAGTTCCAGTCCTTACTTCTTTGGTGATAAACAGCAATATGGAAGTAAGCTGAATAAACCCTTTCCTCCCCAACTTGCTTCTTGATCATGATGTTTGTGCAGGAATAGAAACCCTGACTAACACAAATTGGTACCAGCATAGTGGAGTATTCCTGTGACACCCTGACCATGTTTTGGGGAGGACTGTGGAAGGCCTTTGGAACTTTGAGCTAGAAGAGCCACTGGTGGTTAAGAACTCTATGGGATGTTTTGTAGGAGCTTAGAAGATCTTGTTGAGAACAGTGCAGAAGATGGAGACCTGGCTTGTGAAATTTCAGAGGGAAGATTAAAGACTCTTATCAGGGCCATGTTGTTTTGATTGTGAAGATTCTGTGGTTCTGGTTAGCTGGAGCTGAAGTATCAGCTGTGATTAACAAGATACCAGAACTACTAAAGTGAAAACTTTGCATTACTGGGACTATTGATACTGGTTACCTGGAGCTAAGAAATTAGCAGTGATTAAGAAGAGACCATCATCACTGAGGTAACATCTTCTGGGAAGTGTTTTCTGAGAGCACAAAGAGTTTGTGTTCCAGAGATTGCCAAGGTTGTACCTTGTGCTCCAGCAGGACTTGGTAATGTGTAAGAGTCACTCAGATGGCACTGATTTTGACAGCATGAAGGGGTCATGAAGAGCATCTGAGGCTTGGCACAGTGAGAGGCCATGGAAGGCCATAAGTGAAGGTGCAGCCTCAGTTTGCAATTGATGGCCCAGGACTGAAGGTGTCATGCTAAGGAGTTGAGGCTTGGCAACATGAAGACAGTCTATGAGAGGCTATTGGTAAAGCCTAGTTACAGCAGTGTTTTCGGAATGCCAGTACCATGCATTGACCACCAAGGACAGCAACAGCAGTGGAGTACAGGCAGCTAGAGCCCAGAAGATCATGAGTTGGATCCCAGACATTGGTTTTGCTTTTGATTGTGACTGTGCCCTGATATTTTTCCCTCTTGAAGGAAGAAGTATTTTAGTGGGGTTATCCAAGGTAACTTTAAAATATCAGAGATTAAGTAGGCATGGCACCAATCTTTGCTACAGTAGCTGATAGGTATAGTAGCTGAAGTCTGGGACTTCAAGTATGACAGCAATTTGATATCTGGATGATGAGACTTGAGTTCAGCTGCAAGTCACTGACCTTGGCCCTAAGACTTGGCTTTCATTGGTTTGTTTATTGTTCAGGAAGTACTAGTCTAAACTAAATTGCCATATTAATACAAAGACTCTAGAAAGATATAGAAGAAATAAAATCTCAAAAAACATGAGCTGAACACTGGGTTACTTTCCCACAGGCAACATGAGTGAGATATATGGCATAGAATCATTCAGAGAAGCCTCATAGATCTGAAAGTGGCTGAAAACTCAACCCTGAGTGATGGCTATTTGCATAATGCTATAGTCAGGAATTAAAGGTGGGATACAGGACCCTGTACTGAAATGCTGGGTCTTGTTTGCTTTAAGTGCCTTCCAGCACATTTGAGGGACTACTGAACTTTTCTAGTAGCTGGATCAGATATATGCTTTGTAGGAGGGAAAGAAAATTAGAAGGATGGATCAGATAACCTTCATCCATCAAATATCAAAAATAAAGTTGGACTTCTTGACAGCTTAATTCAGCTTTCAGATGTGAGACCAAGTATTAGATCCACTCCAAATCATCCATAAACCCTTTCATCAACAATAGTGTCTTGCCTACAAGTTATACTGGAACAACAGTGGCACAACACTTGTAGGAGTAACCAATCAATAACTGATTTGACTTAAGGCCCACTCTATTTGATAGAACCCATACCTGGCACTGCCTGGCTGACCAAGAACCAAAAATTAGATATACTAAGGGACTTTGAGTAAAGACAAACACTAGTAGGCATACACACACACACACACACACACACACACACACACATATACGTATGTGTGTGTATGTATTACATATACATATGATATTTTTATATTAAGAATATGTAATAGCATGTGTCCTTATTACATGATGGAGCATCTTCTGGGTATATGCCCAGGAGTGGTATGGCTGGGTCCTCTGGTAAAACTATGTCCAATTTCCAGAGGAACCGCCACACTGATTTCCAGAGTGGTTGTACGAGTTGCAATCCCACCAGCAATGAAGGAGTGTTCCTATTTCTCTGCAACCTCTCCAGCATCTGCTGTCACCTGAGTCTTTTATCCTAGCCAATCTCACTGGTGTGAGGTGGAATCTCAGAGTTGTTTTGATTTGCATTTCCCTGATGACTAAGGATGTTGAACATTTCTTTAGGTGTTTCTCAGCCATTTGGTGTTCATCAGTAGAGAATTCTTTGTTTAGCTCTATGCCCCATTTTTTAATAGGTTTTATTTGGTTCTCTGGAGACTGACTTCATGAGTTCTTTGTATACATTGAATATTAGCCCTCTATCAGATATAGGGTTGGTAAAGATCTTTTCCCAATTTGTTGGTTGCTGTTTTGTCCTATTGACAGTGTCTTTTGCCTTACAGAAGCTTTGCAACTTTATGAGGTCCCATTTGTCAATTCGTGATCTTAGAGCAGAAGCTATTGGGGTTCTCTTCAGGAAATTTTCCCCTGTGCCTATTTGCTTGAGGTTCTTCCCCACCTTACTTTCTATTAGTTTCAATGTATCTGGTTTGATGTGGAGGTCCCTGATCCACTTGGACTTGAGCTTTGTGCAAGGCGAAAGGAATGGGTCGATTTGCATTTTTCTACATGTTGACCTCCAGTTGAGCCAGCACCATCTGTTGAAAATGCTGTCTTTTTTCCACTGTATGGTTTTAGCTCCTTTGTCAAACATCAAGTGACTATAGGTGCATATACCCACAAGATTCTCCATCATGTAATAAGGACACATGCTCCACCATGTTCATAGCTGCCTTATTTATAATAGCTAGAAACTGGAAACAACCCAGATGTCCATCAACAGAGGAATGGATACAGAAAGTGTGGTACATCTACACAATGGAGAACTACTCAGCTATTAAAAACAATGAATTTATGAAATTCTTAGGGAAATGGATGGATCTGGAGAGTATCATCCTGAGTGAGGTAACCCAATCACAAAAGATCACACATGGTATGCATTCTCTGATAAGTGGTTATTAGCCCAGAAGTTTGGAATACAGGAAGAACGACCCACAAACCACAAGAAACTTAAGAAGAAGGAAGACTGAAAGGTGGACATTTCATTCCCTCTTAAAAAGGGGAATCAAACACCCACAGAAAGAGTGGCAGAGATTAACTATGGAGCAGAGACTGAAGGAAGGACAAACATATAGCTATCTCCTAAGAGGCTCTGACAATACCTGACTAATACAGATGTAGAGGCTCACAACCATTCATTGAACTGAGTACACTGTCCCCAATGAAGGAGTTAGAGAAAGGTTCTATGGAGCTGAAGGGTTTGCAGCCCCTTAGGACAAACAACAATTACTAACTAGTACCCTCAGAGCTCCCAGGGACCCAACCACCAATCAAGGACTATACAGGGTGGGATTGAATGTACTGGCAGCAGGTGTATAGTAGAGGATTGCAAATTCGATCATCAATAGGAGGAAAGGACCTCAGTCTTGTGAAGGTTTTGTGACCCAGTGTAGGGGAATGCCAGGGCCAATAAGTGGGAGAGGGTCGGGTGACAGGCATGGGGAAGGGGGAGGCAAAAGGGGTTTGTTCTTGTTGTTTTTGTTTGTTTGTTTGTTTGTTTTGGAGGGGAACCTGGGAAAGGGAAAATGTACATGTAAATAAAGAAAACATCTAATAAAAAAAAGAAAAAAAAGAATATGTAATAGACATGTAATATAAATATATACAATTTATTTATAAATTTATATAAACATTAAATATATTTATACACATATATATTCCTAATAACATTCTGTTGTACTCATAATTGAGTGTTTTGCTCAGTCATCATCAGAGAAACTTCCTCCTGTAGCAGATGGGAACAAATACAGAGACCCACAGCCAGACATTGTGAAGAGAATGATGTTTGTAAAGGTTATCTCCATCAAATCTCTTCCCTCAGGCTCAGGGAGCCGGACAGAAGAGGAGGCAGAAAAAGCATGCATACGAGGCAGAGGGGATGAAGCACACCAAGAACACAATCCTCTTAAATCAACATCATGAAAGTTCTCATGAACTCCCAGAGACTGAAGCAGCATGCACAGGACCTTCACAGGTCTGCACAAGATCTGCTTATATGTTGTAGCTTCCAGTGTAGTGTTTTTAACGGGATTCTTCAGTATGCAAATGAGTCAGTCTTTCCTTCTGTTGATGTCTTGTCCAACTCTAAAAGGTGATAGATTCATCTTATATTTTGTCTTGTTATATTTTACTATTATTTGTTAGAAGCCTGTAATACTTTTAATGAGAGACAGAAAGGGGTGGATCTGGGTGGGAGGGGCAATGGAGAGGAATTGAAAGTATAGATGGGGGAGGGGAATCCATTATCAGGATATGTTACATACTGGAAAAGAATCCATTTTCAATTTTTTAAAAAAGGAAACTGTCTTAGTCTGGGTTTCTATTCCTGCATAAATATCATGACCAAGAAGCAAGTTGGGGAGGAAAGGGTTTATTTAGCTTACTTCCACATGGCTGTTGATCATCAGAGGAAGTCAGGACTGGAACTCAAGCAGGTCAGGAAGCAGGAGCTGATGCAGAGGCCATGGAGGGATGTTCCTTACTGGCTTGTATCTCCAGGCTTGCTAAGCCTGCTCTCTTATAGAACCCAAGACTTCCAGCCTAGGGATGGCACCACCCACAAGGGGCCCTACCCCCTTGATCACTAACTGAGAAAATGCCCCACAGCTGGGTCTCATGGAGGCACTTCCACAACTGACATTCCCTTCTCTGTGATAACTCCAGCCTGTATCAAGCTGACACACAAAACTACCCAGTACAATTGAACCCTTGTCAACTTGACACACAAACACATCACTATTAAGCCTCAACCCTTATGTTCTTATTCATCCCCAAGATCTAAAGTCCCACAGTCTTTACATATTAAAAGTTCAATCAATTTAAAATTCCCAATATCTTTTAAAATTCAAAGTCTCTTAACTGTGGGCTCCACAAAAATACATTTTTCCTTCAAGAGGGAAAAATATCAGGGCACAGTCACAATCAAAAGCAATACCAATGTCTGGGATCCAACTCACAATCTTCTGGGCTCCTCTAAGGGCTTTGGTCACTTCTCCAGCTCTGCCCTTTGTAGCACACATCTTGTTTTCTGGGCTCCAGATGCCTGTACTCCACTGCTTTGCTGTCCTTGGTGGTCATTGCATGGTACTGGCATTCCCAAAATATTGCTGTAACTAGGCTTTACCAATAGCCTCTCATAGACTGTCTTCATGTTGCCAAGCCTCAACTCCTTAGCATGACACCTTCAGTCCTGGGCCATCAATTGCAAACTGAGGCTGCACCTTCACTTATGACCTTCCATGGCCTCTCACTGTGCAAAGCCTCAGCTGCTCTTCATGACCCCTTCCTGCTGTCAAAACCAGTACCACCTGGGTGACTCTTACACATTACCAAGTCCTGCTGCAGCACAAGATAAAACCTTGGCTATCTCTGGAACACAACTTCTTTGTGCTCTCAGAAACACTTCCCAGATGTCACCTCAATGATACTGGTATCTTCTTAATCACTGCTAATTTCTTAGCTCCAGATAACCAGTATCAATAGTTCAGTAATGGTTTATCAGTTCTGGTATCTTGTTAATCACAGCTGATACTTCAGCTCCAGCTAACCAGAACCACAGAATCTTCACAATCAAAACAACATGGCCTTGATAAGTCTTCAATCTTCCCTCTGAAATTTCACAAGCCAGGCCTCCATCTCTGCACTGTTCGCAACATGATCTTCCAAAATCCCACAGAATATCCCACGGAGTTGTTAATAACCAGTGGTTCTTCTAGCTCAAAGTTCTAAAGTCCTTCCACAGTCCTCCCCTAAACATGATCAGGTTGTCACAGGAATACCCCACTTCTGGTATCAATTTGTATTAGTCAGGGTTTCTATTCCTGCACAAACATCATGACCAAGAAGCCAGTTGGGGAGGAAAGGGTTTATTTAGCTTACTTCCACATGGCTGTTGATCATCAGAGGAAGTCAGGACTGGAACTCAAGCAGGTCAGGAAGCAGGAACTGATGCAGAGGCCATGGAGAGATGTTCCTTGCTGGCTTGCTTCCCCTGACTTGCTCAGCCTGCTCTCTTACAGAACCCAAGACTTCCAGCCCAGGGATGGCACCACCCCTTTGATCACTAATTGAGAAAATGCCCCACAGCTGGATTTCATGGAGGCACTTCCCCAACTGAAGCTCCTTTCTCTGCGATAACTCTAGCCTTCATCAAGTTGACACACAAAACTAACCAGTACAGAAACCTATCAGTCAAACAGCTTCAGACTTGTTTGGAATGTGCTCATGTGAGATATTTAGTGTCCAGAAGACAATTGTATTTGGGAAAGAAAAATAAATTCACCTTCAATGGGAGACAATGACCACATTCACCCATTCATACCTTTTAAGGTAATTCCATCCATATTCATAAATGACAGCTCACATACAAGGCCAGAAAAGCTGTTGTATTATGTATAGTGTACAAGGCTTGTAAGGAAGGGTGTGTTGACAATAGTCTCCAGGCCAACTTTGGGTATCTTGGAGTAACAACATACACTGACTGGCTCCAAAAGGAAGTACAATGTTTGTTCATATCTCTAGATTCCAGAAGGCCAAGTTCAAAGTTGTAACTGGTCTGTTTCTATCAGTGCCTTCTTCCCATATCCCATGAGACCTTCATCTTTCATAAACCTTCACCTGAAATGGAGAAGAAACTCAAATATATCTGAGTATGTATATGTATGAGTATTTGCCTGCAATTATTTTGGTGTACCAGATGCATGGTTGGTGCCTTGGAGTCAAGAAGAGAGCGTCTGGCCACCTATAATTAAAGTGACAGAGAGTTGTGAGCCAGCACAATGGGTGCCAGTATTCAAATCCAAGTCCTCTGCAAGAACAATCTGATCTCTTAACCACTGAGATATTTCTCTAGCCGCTGATTAAGCAATTTTATAAACAGATTAAAAGCTTCTGTAAGCTACTTAGGCTTTCCTCAGTAACACCACTGTCAACTTGTGCTGGTAAAATACAGAAAACATCTCTCAAACATCAAGAGAAGTCATTAAAAGAGCTGCCACAACACCCCAACTGCAGCTGCAGGAAACAGAAAGAAATACGATGATTCCAAGTGTTCTGGTGAAAGTATATCAACAGGGAGTGATGTGTCAAGGAAAGAGAAAGCAATACAACATTGGCAGAAAAATGAAACTTAAGACTTCTTTAATTGAAGAGAAACTGTTAGGAGGCACAGATATTCTCAATGACAGGAGGAAGTTACTCATAGTGGGAGTCAAGTAATCATCAATATAAACAATAAGTAGGTAGGATGATCTACATGTATGCAGAGTATAAAAAGACTAAAATGATTTTGGTGGGTGGAAAGGCATTGGAATCTGTGTAAAACTTGATAGCAGAAGATGAAACAAATGCTTTCAGATTTAGGATCATTTGAGAAGAGGTGAAGAGAAACGTCTTTAACCAACCTTTACATTACTTGACTTTACTCATTCATTTTCCTAAATAGGAGATATTTAACTAAGGAAAGAAAATGACTAGGAATGAGAGAACCAGTCACTGACCAAGAGAAGCAATTTAAGCCTACCTGTATTGGTGGTGATGAATGTGGAAATCAATTTGACAAGTAGTTTAGAATTAGCTCTGAGAGATCTACATATTCTGATGCGATTTCTAGGTGCATCACTCTAGAAATGTTTATTTTACAGAGGCATTAATGTAAATGTATGTACATAAGATCACAGCTGCATTATCCTTACATTCTTTTCCTCTACAAAACATGCATGCCGGAGGAGAATGTCATATTGTCAGAGATAAAAACAATATTGTGTGTGATGATGGGAGAAAGAAAGATCTGTATACCTAAAAATCCACTAAAGACACAAAACAAGGAAGCAATGCCTAGCATCAGTGATAAAGTAAGATTGTTGCTTAGTAAAGAGTATGGAGTGAGTTAGAGGAGAAAGTTAGGAAAGAAGTGATACACAATCTATTGTATTTATTGTATATAATACTAAGTGTTTAAATTCTGCAACAATCTGTCTAGCTGTGTATCTTTATTTATATAATTCCCTACATTTATGCCACAAGCCTGCCATCAGTCATTTTCTGTTGCTGTAATAAAACACCATGGCCAAATAAAACATATGGAAGAAAATTATTCTTTGGCTTATTGTTTCAGAGGTAGAATCTGTAAAAAGTGTGGGTGTTCCAGCTTCAGACAGTCAGAGCACGAAATAGAGAATTTATATTTTCAATCTTAAACATAAGCAGAAAGAACTGGAAGTTAAGTAGACTTATGAAATCTCGAAGGCTGCTCATCATTACGGTAATTCCTCCAGCATCACCAACAGGGGACCAAGTGTGCAAAGGCCAAAGCTTGGAAGCATTCTTCATTCACATCACAACAATGTATTCTTATTTTTTAAAGAAAAATGAAAATGTATCATTTGTTTAATTCCTCAATAATAAGAAAGTAAATACTTCTATCTCCAAGACTATGTCTTCCAATAATGGCTGCCATCACTTCTGGCAAGAGTGTCTGTGGTCAAGTCCTGACTCTACATACAGTGTGATTACTTTCATCTTTATATTTCTTCATCTGTAAAATGGAAAACCAAGAACATTGCAACTTCTAGGTCATGACTTTGCTGAGTTAAAACATGTGGGAGTCATAAGGAACAAAGCCAGGCACTTGTCAATACTGCAATATGATAAAATATATCTCACTTTGAGATTTAATAATTAGGCATATTTTATTCTCATGAGAATGTTAGTCTTGATATATTCTCATGACCTTTTCACTGTAGTGAGTTTATCTAGTAGTCATTATGCAAATTTTCTAATTATTGTATCTTTAAAAATAAAAATATAATTGATGCCAGCTTGCTATTTTGTTATTTGCAGCAGTTCCTAAGTTTATTTGAATAAATATGCATGTTTTAATGTTCAATTTCTGGTTTATAAATTCTTTACACATAAATGAAGCTTGAAATAAGTAATGCCAACTTATTTCTAGTTTGCTAATATTGGAGTAGATGGTTGTTGCTCAGATGGAAATCTGAAGGAACCCTGGTGGTATTAAGTGGGCATAGGGTGGCAGGCAAGATTGATTACCCTGGAGCTACTAACATGACTGAGTGGTTAATAGCACTTGATGCTCTTCTAGAGAACCCAAGTTTGGATTTCAGCAAGCATTTCTAGCATTCAAGTAAAGGGGCTACTATCAGAAAAGTAAGTAAGGGACTTGCAGGATGGAGAAAGAACAAGGTAACAGGAATGAATACGGTCAAATTAGATGATAGAGTTAAATGAAACATTCATTATAAAATTCATAACTTTCTATAATAAGTAGCCACCAATAAAATTACATAAAAATCAATTTTAACATGGAGACTGACCCTGCCTTTTTCCCAGAAATGAATATATAATGAAAATTCAACTATGTTAGTGAACTAACTGTATTAGCAGTAAAATTATAAGGGTAATGGAGCAGGCAATCAACCATTTTGGATTCTAGGAACTGTGATGCTGATGTTATTTGAGCCGACCATTCAAGCTACTTCAAGTTGGGCATGCTGTAGTCTTTCAGGAGAATTTCATCAACCTGTAAGAGAAAGAAACACATCAGGAAAATACCAATGAGCAGAATAAAATATACACTGGGACTAAAAGAGACAACAAGAGTGGTGTAAAAAGCTTCTATAATACCAGCTAGATCTGAGACCCCTTGGCCAAGACATGCATCTGTGGCAGGGTCATTGGGCTGGCAAACCATGGATGAGAGCAGGAGAACAATAAAGAACAAGGTTAGTCTGAGTCAGCGTTCTACTAGGATCAGTTCTGTCTTTGTGCCCAAGGCTTTTTGGAAAGATATGATGTATTAAAATTACTAATTATAAGCACACTTTAAACCATTCCATAAGGCCTTCATGATTACACAAAATGCAGACAAACTTTCTAATTGCTGATATGGGATCCTGTGGTGTTTAATATTGTATTAAACCATGGTACCAGCACTTTAGTTACTTATGCAAAAATCACATCTGCAATTGATAGAAATATTTATCAGTGTGTTCACTAAAATGAAAATGCACTGGAGCGAGTAATAACATTTAAAACAAATAGGAAAGCCCAAATGGAAATGAAGCATTTGAATAATTTCACAGTGTGTAGCCTGGAATAAATGATATCAAAACCCACTTCTGTTTCGAATCAATAACACTGAAATGTGACAGAATCTTGATGATACTCTATATAAAAAAATTAATCCATAAAAATATACTTGTAAAACATTTCCAGACAATAGGATATTTACCCTTCTTCTGTATAAATAAATTGGCTCCTCAAAATAATTAATGTATTACTTTCATAGATATTATCAAATATCATTTATTTATTTATGACAAAATAAAAACCCACTGTTTCATATTTTTTTTTTAAGAATGTAGGAAGTTATTTTAAATTCACATCATTTTGGGTTCCCTGTCGAAAATAACATCTATGAGTCAGAAAGTCAGATGCATGCATGGATGTCTGCAGGTTAATCTGGCTTGTTAACTTTAAAGTGTTCAGTCATGTAAAGTGCCCTATTCTCACTATGTCTGCTAAAGTGTTTTTTAACAACTTCAGTTCCACAATTTCTAATGTCCTGATGAATTCACTGTCAGCTGTCAGTGAATCCATCCTCATTCACCCAAGAAATCTACAGAAACTTCCTGTTTCATTTCAGCCATGATTTTTAAGAATCATGCAAGTGAACTGGGTTCTACCTTTATGGCAAATGAAGATTCCAGGTTGTCTATGGACTTTATGTGGCAGTATACCACTTTTCAGAGACTCACTTAAAAATAATTTTTATACTTATTTTGCTCATAACATATACATATTTCTCATATTACACATGAGAAAGCAAGGGAGAACAGGCATGCTGTATGAGACATGATGTACCTATGGAGATCAGAGGAAATATTTCTGGAATTTTATCCCTCCTACCATGTATGTCTCTGTAAATGTTGCTTTTGTTTCCTCAGATGAATGGATGAGATGAAAGCCATACCCAAGTTTTACGAATACATGGCTTGCACTAAGTCAACAGTGTTTTATCTCTGTTCTAACTACCCCTAGGCCTAGGAATAGAAGCTTCCAGTCTCCATAAAACTTAATGTAGGCCTAGAATTTTTCAGCTTGTAAGATGACTGAACAGCTCACCCTTTCTAGTTCTTTCTGAACACTGGCTGGCTGGTTCAACTCAGCTATTCTGACTTTAAATTCCTCTCCAAGATGACTGATTCAATCTGGTTCTCTGAGGCTTCTGACTAAGTTGCTTTGCCTGACATCTTACTAACTTCAGCGATATGTTCTAATCTTCTGGCTCCTTCTGTCTTCCTGCAACTTGCTTCTGTGAAATTGTTCTGGTAAATCTGTCTTCTTTCTCTCTCTCTCTCTCTCTCTCTCTCTCTCTCTCTCTCTCTCTCTCTCTCTCTCAAGTTACTTCTCTTTCCTGTCTATTCTCCTAAGAATTGAACATATCCTCTCTAACTCATTCTGTTAAAATCTTTCTCTGATTCATCAGTTTGTCTGCCTCTCAACTAAACAACACATTCAAACTTGGCTGCTTCCTTCTACAAATTAACTTTACCTACATTGTTTGGGATTGAAGGTATATACTAAGAGTGTGTCTTTATTCAAGCCAGAGGGATTAAAAGTATGTCATTATATCTGGATCACACAGACCTAGAAGGTCTTTGTGTATGATCACTTGATGGAGCAGCCATGGTGCTATACTAAATTACTCTACTTGTTGTAGGAATTAAACTTGTGTCATCTGGTTTGGCAGTAAATACCTTTACCAGCAGAGCCATCTTGCTGGTCAAAGTCTTTATTTCCTTGTTTTTGTTACTGTTTATCTTTCCTCATACATGGTAGTATGATTTCAGAACCTCTTAATCTGTCAAGGAAATCGTCTCACTGGAATCTAAATGTCAGGGTCAGAGTATAAGAAAGCCAAGTAGACAGTAGAGCAAATTGGGTTAGTTTCCAAAAGGGAGCCCTGCACAGTCTTGGCACCCTATACTGGAGTAACACTTAGTGCCAAATAACAGCTGCTGACTGGTGGAATAAGCCAGCTGCAGACATCAGTCCAGCATGGTAAGTGGGCAGGTGCTTTCACCTAGACCTACAAAGATATAGGTATTTTATCATCCATCTCAGGCCTACTATCTCTCACCATATAGATTCAGTTATTTCCCCATCACAACAGCCTTCTGGCCACAACATAACTTGTTCACGATGTTGAGGACTCATAAACACCAGAGCCTTTGTACAGACATTCTTTACTTTTTTTTTTTTTTTTTTTTT
>JADRCD010121234.1:0-18689 GCA_019843815.1 Montemys delectorum
TGTGTGTGTGTGTGTGTGTGTGTGTGTGCATGTGCGCACGCGTGTCTCCACTGTACAAGGGGAGGAGGAGAGGCAGCCTAGATGTGGACATCTAGAATGGGAGCCTACCCTTTCGTCTCCTAGGCAGGAGTTTTTCTGTCCTTGTACTGTTAGACCCTCCACCACTGGCAGCAAGTGCACAAGAGCAATAAGTGAGGGAGGTGGGGAGCAGTGTAAAATCTGGTCGGGGGCTGGTGAGGTAGCTAGGTGGGTGAAGGTGCTTGCTGCCAAGTCTAACAATCGGAGTTCAGTCCCTGGGACCCACAGGGTATGAGAGAATCAGCTCCTGAATGTTGTCCTCTGACCTCCACACTGGCTGTGCCACACATACGTGCTTCCTGCTCCCTGCTCCCAAATAAATGTTTAAAATTTATTTAAAATTGTATTTAAAAATTAAAAAAAATAGCTGGGCAGTGGTGGCGCACACCTTTAATCCCAGCACTTGGGAGGCAGAGGCAGGCGGATTTCTGAGTTCGAGGCCAGCCTGGTCTACAGAGTGAGTTCCAGGACAGCTAGGGGTATACAGAAAAACTCTGTTTCGAAAAACCAAAAAATAAAAAATAAAAAAATAAAAAAAATAGAAATAAAATTTGGTTATCATAGATTACTTGCATTGTACATTTTGATGAGCAGTATTGTTTCAGCATTATAACACTAGGTGCTTATTATAAACAAATGCTTATTCAGTTGAATTGGGCAGTGTTGAAAATGGCCACTGTGAATAAGAGAAAACTTGCCTTGGAGACTAATGTTTGAATACAAAATGCTTTATTCACGTTCCATTAGAAACCAACCAAATCCTGCTAGATAAGAAACCCATAGGCTGCTGTAAGTTCACGAGGAAGGACCTTTTGTCGTTAATAGCCTTTTAAATCACCTTTAATATCTTCTTTGTTGTCATTGGATGAGACTGGTTCTCATTATGTAACCCTGGCTGGCCTGTACTTGCTGGACAGCCCAGGGTAGCTTTGCCTTTGGGATAGCCCTCCTGTCTTAAGAGCTGGGATTAGGAGCCTGCCCACACCTGGCCTTTTCTACCCTTCATTACATCACTTTGTTTCAGAGACCTCCCCTTCCTGGATGGAAAATGGGGGAGCCAGTCCTCAGTGTGCTGTTGGACACTTGGTACTGGAGACTGAACCCAGGATCCTGCACGAGCTAGACAAGTGCTTTACCACTGAGCGACACATTTGGCCCCCCTTCTCCTTTTTCTTTTAATTTAATTTTTGTTATGTAGCTTAGGCTGACCTCAATGTTATAATCCTCCTGTCTCAGCCTTCTTTTGCTGATCTGAGCCACCTTGTTGGCATCAAGCTTCATTTTGGACCAGAGTTAACTACTAACACAATGGCAAGCCCTAGCAGCCCGTTGCCTGTCTGTTACCGTCAGATCTACCCCTGAAGACTGCCAAAAGAGGAAAGTGTAAGGTTTCAAAAAGAACTCTGGATGTAGTGTGGCGGCCAATTGCACATTCCAAACTACCAGTTCAAGGAGCCCACTCTGAAAGGGGCAGCACCAGTCAAAACACTTAAGTTCTAAATTTATTGTTATATGTAAGTACACTGTAGCTGACTTCAGATGCCCCAGAAGAGGCCTTTAGATCTCATTACGGATGGTTTCGAACCACCATGTGGTTGCTGGGATTTGAACTCAGGACCTTTGGAAGAGCAGTCAGTGCTCTTTCCTGCTGAGCTATATCTCACCAGCCCCTGTCTGTCTCTATATATGTATGTATGTATGTATATGGCATTTATTTATTTATTTATTTAATTTAAAGACAGGGTCTTATTAGGTAGCCCTGGCTAGCCTGGCACTGGCAGTATAAAAGATCAGCCTGCTTCTGCCTAAAGAATGCTAGGATTAAAGGCTTGTACCACCATGCCCAGCTTTATTTTGAGACAGGATCTATGTTACTAGCTTGGCCTGGTACTCCTGAGCTCAAGGGATTGTCCTGCTTCAGCCCCTAGGTAGCTAGAATTAAAGGCCTGGTTCACTGTAGCTGGTTGAACCTTCTGTATTTGGGATGGCATCCTTGATCATGAATACAAGTAAAAACCTAACAACTGATGCTTATCAGGTCTGATTGCACAAGCTTGTGATCTCAGCTACCCATAAGCCTCAGGCAAGAGGGTTGTAAGTTCAAAAAGCAGCCAATGGGAGTCTGTGAGATGGCTCAGTGGTTAGAGGTGCATGCCACCATGCCTAATGACCTGAGTTTGACCCACATGATGGGAGCAAAGAACTCACTCCCAAAAGTTCTCCCCTGACCTTTCCTGCACAAACAAAAAACTAAACAACCCACCAAACAAATAAAACCAGTGCTAGGAGTCCTAGCTGATTGCTAGAGTGTTTACTTGCCCGGTATGCCTGCCATGTGTTCCATTTCCAGCACTATAAAAAGTAAAAATTGCTAGGTGGTTCACTCTAGGTTAGAGGGCGCACCCAGGTCCTGAAGACACTTCTGACATGTGGTAGGCTGTGACAGGTGTTTACTAAATGTGTCTCATCTTTTTCCTTCTTTGTTTTTATTAATTAATTAATTAATTAATTAATTAATTTATTGAGATAGGGTTTCTCTTTTATGTAACTATGGCTGTCTTGGAATTTGCTGCGTAGACCAGGCTGGCCTTGAACTCACAGAGACCCACCTGCTTCTGCCTCTTGGGTTCTAGGATGAAAGGCATGCTCCACTGTACTTGGCTCTTTTTACATTAAAAAAAATATCTTGTTTTATGTGTAAATGTTGACCTGCATATATGTTTACGATGTGCATGTCTGGTGTCTGCAGAAGCCAGAAGCAGATGTGATATTCCTGGAACTGGAGTTACAGACAGTTAGGAGCAGCTTGTGGTTGTTGGGAATTGAACCTGGTTCTAGGAAAGAGCAGCCAGTGCTCTTAACACTGGGCCACTCCGGCCCTTTTTGAAGTGGCAGCTTTTTAAGGGGACTAAGTAAATCTTGACTTGTGAGACCTACCAGTTTGGCCTCCAGCCCACAGGCATGGGGTAGCTTTTTATCACTGTAGCAGAATAGCTCATTGTAGCAGATATCTAAAAATCAATCAACCAATCAATCAGAGGAAGAATGGCTTACTTTAGATGACACTTTGAGAGGCTCTTCTGTGGTTTCTCTTCTGTGGCTGCTTTCGGCTGGTAGCCTATATGCATCATGGGATCATGGAGCTAAAGAAGACTTGAGAGAGAGAGAGATCTCAAGTTCATGTTCTCAGGGATGGAGAGATGGTTCAACCCTTAAGACCACTGGCTGCTCTTCCAGAGGACTTGGGTTCAGTTCCCAGCAACGACATGGCAGCTTACTACTGCCTCTTCCATGGGATCTGATATCCTCATATAGACATGTAGGCAAAACACCAGCGTGTGTGTGTGTGTGTGTGTGTGTGTGTGTGTGTGTCTCATGTTTCCAGTGATCCAACTTCCTTCTACCAAGTTCCACTTTCTAAAATTCTTCTGCCTACCATTAGTGCTACAGGTTGGTCACCACGTGGGCCTTGGGGACACCTAATAGTCCAACTGTAACAGCATGGGGGGTGGTGTCAGTCCCTGGGAGCAGTTTGCCATCTAGGAGGATGCTGAGCCAACCCCTGAAAGAATTCTTGTCATTGCACGCCAGATAACTGCTCCATTGCCATTGTCATGGCTGAGGAGTGTAGAAACTGTCTGGGTGAGCTTTTGGTGCTGGGGATCAAATACAAGGCCTAACTAAGCTCTTCTGCCAGCTTCCAAATTACTTTTTTAAAAATTTAACTTTGTAGTGCTGGGAATTGAGTGTGGGGCCCTGTGCATGCTACAGAAAGCAAGCAGTCTACCACTGACCTAAATTTCCTACACAATGTTTTTTTAAAGTTAGAAATACTCTTTGTATAGTTTCAATGAGAAACTGATTCCCTCCCCACTTAGGTATACTAATTTCATGTCCAAAAAAAAAAATACAGTTGTCAGAATAAACATCAGTTTGATTTATTAATATCTGCTATATTTGTATTTAGGTGAAATATGTAGAAAAAAATTGTAGGAAGTACCTGAAAGTTTCTGTGAGATACACAGAAGAAATTACACAGAAAAAAATAATTTTCTTACTGAAGCGCCAGGGTAAACTCCTAACTCTATAGTTTTGACTGTTTCTTGGCATGCTGAGGGCCATGGCCTTCAGGGTAGTTTACTTGTTAGAGTCTGTGCTTGGCCTGTTCAAGGCCCAAGGTTTCATTCCAAGCTCTGAGGGGAAAGAAAGCTTTCCAAGGTTTCTGGCTATTGATGGAGCAGTAGGTGGTTGACATAGAGCTATGGGGAAGCTACTTGGGAGCTGGCTGGTGTTCTGTGGATTCCTTGTGCTTATTGACTAGAGGCTTGGACTTGAGCTCTGAATCAGGACAATAATTCTCCTGTGACTAGCTCATGGTTTGCTCATGGTTTCGTAAGTACCTACCTGCCTTCTCTCAGACAGTGTGGTCTAAGTCCCAAAGAGGGCAGCTCCACCTCTAATCGGAGTGCTGGTCCCGTAGTGCTCAACTGAACTGGGCCAGGCACCTGGGAGGGATCCTGTTCTCCACATTCTCCCCTCTATGCCATGATCCCATGGCTGGTTGTAGGAGGTTGGTCCAAGTTTCTAGGAAGGGAAGAAGGAGTGCTGGAAGCAGTCAGCCCATTTTGAGCAACTGAGGCAGGACTCGTTTGCCAAAGGCACAGCAAAGACAGTCTCTTTTCTTCAGGCTTCATCTCAGATGGCACCCGATACTTAATTCTGTCACTGTGGTGGCTGGGACTCTGAGCCAGGCAGTGGACACACCTGGTGCAAACGGGGTCACAGCAGGGCAGAGTATTGATAGTGCAGGGCCCCGAGGTGGCTATAGCTGCTACAGACTCATGGGGATGTGCGTTGCATACTTGGACAAGCCCAGAGGAAGCTGCAGTCCTCCTTGTCCAGGAGACAGGAGGGTTGAGGGAGGCATTGGAAAATGGAGGAGTATTCATTCCTAAAGAGGGGGGACAAAGGGGATTTCAGATGCCATGGCTGTATGCGTGCTAAAAGGTATGAATACAGCTTGAGAGTGGGGAGAAAGGAGGCCATGGATTGCTCCCAGGCCAGCTTGGTCCTGTTGGCATTGTGTCCACTGTGTTTTGAAGGCAGCAGGAAGTTTTCTAGGAGGCCTGGGAGACAGTTGGCACTGAGTTCTGAGGGTTGATGTGGGGGAGGACAGAGGGACCCAAGGCGGAGCTGAGATCCCAAGCTGGTGTCACTGTCTTATTACCAGAGTGGCAGGGTACAGGGAGGGTGGCTAAGAGGTAGGGAGAGTTGAGCTTGTGATGTGTTGCATTCGACTGAGGATGTCTGGAAAAATAAGAAGGCCAGGGAAACAGAGGATACAGCTCAGGGGTAAAGCATGCACAAAGTCCTAGCTTAATTCCCCACCCCCTATTTAAAAACAAACAAACAAACAAATCACCTTGCCTGGTAATAGAGAGAGCATGAGTTTAGAGACTTAACTGTGGAGACTCTGAGGGGCAATGAGGGCAGAACTCATGGCCTCCACTTTAAGAATGCCACTTTTGTCACAAAAGGCTCTCCTGATAGGCACAGTCACATGAGGAACAGACAGCCCCCTCTGATAGGTGTTGTCCTTGTCCGGTGGTGCCCATCTGAACTGGGCCAGATGCCTGGGAGAGATCTTGTATTCCAGGCTCTTATTGCTGTGTTCCTATGGCTAGTAGTAGGTGGGTGGTCTGAGCTTCCAGGAAGGGAAGAAGGGGGCAACTGAGGCAGGGCCTTGTTTGCCAAAGGCAAACACGTCACGAACATTCAGGCAAGGGTTTGATTCTTGTGGGAGATGTTATCTCACTGAGGAGATTTACCAAAAAAAACTTTCCATATACTATAGGAGCCTTGCACACAGTATGGGGCTAGGGCTGCAGGTTGGGAATACCACTGGCACAGCCTTTCTCCTGCGATGCTCAAGATGGAAGGAGTAATCTTGTGGCTGGACATGCTGCAAGGCAGGAAGCCATAGTTCTGTCCCCTGCACTGAATCAAACTAGGAATGATGGCACATGCCCGTAATCCTGAGACTCAGAGATGATGGAGACAGAAGGATCAGAAGTTCAAGGTTACTTTTGGCTACATAGAGGGCTTGAGGCCAGCGTGGATATATGAGATCCTGCCCCCCCCCCAAAAAAAAAAAAGATTGATCCTGGACAGATTGGAAATGCTGACAGCTCTAGGCACTCTGCTGAGCTAGCTCTGCTTTTCTGGATACAAGGTGGCATGGGCCTGATCTCTTAGCATGACCGTGAGATGGGCTGATGCTGTCCAGAGTGTGATGAGGAAACCTGCAGAGGGCTGGCATAGCTGCCTTGAGTCACATGGCTACATGCTTCTTGGCATTGCCACGAGCTCCCATGTAGGAGCCACATTACTGCAAGAACTAAAGTACTTCCTGATGGCGTGCCTTGACAAACCGTGTTAAGGGACTGGGAGGAATTCTGGGTGCAAAGGCTGTCCATATCCCTCTGCCAGTGACTCCTCTCAACCCGTTTGTTTGCCTTGACGATGTCCTCAGTCCTCAGGCCAATGCATTCTTACTCTTCTTCTCCTCACTTGTTCTCTGTCAGATTGAGACTTGCCTCTGGGCACTGGGTTAGAGTTAAGCACTGTTAAATACAGCCCACGAACTATCAATGATAATGATAGACACCCCTTTAGAATGTTTATTTTTCCTTTAAATAAGTTAAGATTTGGGGGCTATCTTAGGGGTTCTGTTGCTGTGAAGAGACATCATGACCACAGCAACTCTTATAAAAGACATTTCATTGGGGCTGGCTGACAGTTTCCAAGGTTTAGTCTATTATGGTCATGATGGGAAGCATGGCAGCATGTAGGCCAACATGGTGTGGAGAAAGAGCTGAGAGTTTTACATTTTGATCCACAGGTAATAGAAAGAGCCTGTGTTCCACACTGGGTGTAGCTTGAACATAGGAGACCTCAAATCCTAGCCCTACAGTGACATACTTCCCCCAACAGGACCACACCCACTCCAACAAGGCCACACCTCCTAATAGTGCCACTCCCTATGGGCCAGGGATTCAAATACATGAGAGTATGGAGGCCAAACCTATTTGAACCACCACAGGGCCCAACATGATTTGATAGCTATTAAACTTTGCCTGGTACCCTGTCTGCCTTGGGCAGAGGCTTATCAACCAAGTTGATGGCTCTGATTGGCCTCATGGATTTCTTGAGGAAGCCATACAACAGCCATAGCTGCTGGCTGCCTAAGCAGACCTCCAACTCCAAAGTCATTACCCCCATCTTGAGTGCTTCAAACAGCTTGTACTAGACTTTTGCCATCACAGGCAGTCATTTCCACACAGGACAGAGGGGAACACTCCACTGGTGACTCAGCAGAAGACCTGTGATTGAGGCACACATGGTCCTTGATTTGTTTGAATGGTGCAGATATCCTTGGCACAGCACCTTTCTGGCTATGTAAAAAGTCAGTTCACTTTACACTCAGCTGCAGGACACACTCTTGTACTGAACCTTGCGGTTGCAGCATTAGGCCAAATGCAAGGCATCTCCTGAAGGCGCTTTTCTTACCTTCTTTTGGCTGTTATCATTGTGATGGTGACATGAAGAGGCAAGGGCAGAACCCAAAGCTATGGCAGCAGTGATTGCAGGAGCAGTAAGAGGGTGGCTAAAGAGTTCCTGAGAAGCTGGGCGGGGGCGACGCATGCCTTTAATCCCAGCACTTGGGAGGCAGAGGCAGGCGGATCTCTGAGTTCGAGGCCAGCCTGGCCTACAGAGTGAGTTCCAGGACAGCCAGGGCTACACAGAGAAACCCTGTCTCGGAAAAAAAACAAAAGCAAAACCAAACAAGAGGCCAGGGGTCCTAGACACATTAGGCCTGAGAGCTGTGACACCAACCACCGTAGGAGCTAAAGCTCCACATGTTGAATTTCATTAAGGAGTGTAAAGCAAGCTTAGGAGATGAGGGTTACAGTGGCTGCCAATTAAGACCAGAGCACTGCCAGAGCAGTGAGCCTCCAGCCTTTGGCTACTGAAGCTGGAGCAACAGGTCCCTGGCTTGCTGTGAGGCTGTCATGCCAGCCCCAGGGGAACTTTCATCACCTACTCACTCCTTTTTCCAAAGCAGGATGCCAGATAGCAGGTTGAACTTGCTCACCACTGCATTTCCCTTGGAATACCTCTTGCCTTTTGACAGTTAGTATAACACATTGGGGCTTTTGCAGCATTGGAGAACCTGCAGCTAAGCTCTTCCCTAGAGGACAGCACAGCAGAGGAGGCTGGTTGGAGGAGGAGCCCTCAGACACTACCTCCTGGTTTGACTCATGTCCCAAGACATCATAAAAAATAGCTCAGGAACTTGTATTTGGGTCAGCCTGACCATTTCAATTTTTGCACTGAGAACTAACTTTTCCAAGGTTCTCTTCTAAGGCAAAGAAGGCTGGAACTTTCCACTGTCTGCTTACTCAGGACAGGTTCCCTTTCCTTTGGGAGGGACAGGACAGGACAGGACAGGACACAGGTCTTGGAACTGAACTTCTATCCATGTTTTTAACCTAATAAACAGGGTTGATTTACTGCAGCCATGTGACTTACCCAGTGGGACTGTGAGCCATGAATCCCTGGAAAGCAGCTTGCAGCCCCTGCTGTGCGTGCGTGTGTTGCTGTGGCTGATGTTCCTTGCCTAGCTCCTAAAGTCATCTTGAGAATTGGTAAATAGATATGCATTCTATGGCATGAGTTGTTAGAGAGACAGGAACAGGAGTTACTTCTGCTTAGGGCTGGGGCATGAGTGTCAGGGAGAGCGGCCCACGGTGATAAAGGATGGGTAGAAGAGTCTAATCCTAAGGTATGACCAGATGGTACAGAGACTATTGCTTTAGCAGGGGCTCATGGAGACTTGTGGGCCAGCATTGGCTGAGAGTCATTAAGTGTGGAACTTAAAAGAGATCAGGAGCCCCACCCCACCAAGGATGGTGATTTCCAGTCTTCCCATTACAGAGCCAAAGAAGGGACTGAGACTCACCCATCCAACCTTGCCTAGTGGTAGCAGAGAGGCAATTTTTTTTTTTTTTTTAAATGAGCATGTGTGTTCTGGGAATCCGGTGTTGACTTCACTGGGACTCAGAAGTGCTCTGGCCCCACAGTTGCTCATGGACATAACTCTAGATATCAGCAGCCTGGAGAATTTCTCCTAATGGTCAGGTATGGTCTGAGAAGGCTCGGCTGGAAAAGGCTGAGTGTGGCAGGGTGTGGCAGGTGAGAGGGTGCTGCACCAAGCCCTGCAGGGTCTCCGCGTAGTGGTAGGGACTGGGGTGGTGGCAGTTTGGTAGGTATTTTTGGCAATTTGAGGCTGATCTTGGCAATGAAAAAGCCTCTCAGCTTTCATAACACTCAAATTGATCCGCAGTTAGCTGTCAGAAACTGGGGCTTTGAGTCTGATCACAGGCCAGGCTCCTGGGACAGACACGGCACCTGTTCCTCCAATTTTTATTGCTATTGGATATCTTCTTATGCTAGGCACATGCTAGGACCTGAGAATAGAAAACCAAATAGACATAGGGCTGTCCTAATGGGACTCACATGAAGGGTTGGGCGGTGACAGTGTGTGTGTGTCTGTGTATCTGTGAGTCTGTGTGTATGTGTCTATGTATCTGTGAGTCTGAGTGTATCTGTTTGTGTGTATTTGTGTCTGTGTATCTTTGTGTCTGTGAGTCTGTGTGTGTATGTATCTGTGAGTCTGAGTGTCTGTGTGTATCTGTGTGTATGTGTTTGTCTCTGTGTGTTTATGTCTCTGTATCTGTGTGTCTGTTATGTCAGACTGTAAAGAATAGCAAAGAGTGTTTACTTGGGGTCAGAGTTGGAACTGTAGCTCAGTGGTAGAATATTTTCCTGTGTGTGTATGACCCTAAGTTCCCAACACTGTCCAAAAAGAAAGAAAAAGAAATCAGGTGAGGGAGTGGATGGGGCTACTCTGTGGAGGCGTTGACTGAGTTCATTAGAATGAAAAGGGAAGTGAAGCCTTGCTGCCGTGACTGACCCAGGAAGAAGCACAGGTTTATGTATTTTGTTTTTGTTTTGTGTCCCCCACCACCCCTCCCCACCATCAGTTTGGCTATGAGCCACTACAATTTATTGTGTTTCTGCTGCTTGGGATTTGTTAGTCTCCTTGGATTTTTCAATAATGGCTATCTTATCAACTATAGAGATTTCTTGGTCATTTGTTCTTTAGCTATCCTGTCAGGGATCATCACGTGCACACACTACCTCTCCATTGCCCAGTCCAGCAGGGTGCCTACCACAGGGCATTAACATTTGTTAAATGAAGAAGTAAATGGTGGAGAAAGGCCCTTCACCCTGGTGCTTTGGCCAAGGTGGATCAGCAGGCACACTGCCCAGTCTAGCTTCCTCATCACCAGCTGTGGAATCATAAGGCCCAATGATATATGACCACTCTGAACCCAGTGAGCTTGCAGGAGAAAAGACCCAAATGCATAGCCTCCGTGCAGCCTTGGAGCCAATTCCTCACCTCTAGACCCTGGGTGGTCATCATCTGCAGCTGTAGTCAGGGTTAAGGGGAGAGCCAGTCCAAGGAGGATGCAGTTCAGAATTGCCTCTTGTCCTGACGGATCCTAGAGTTGTGAGGCAGCAGGCAGCTTCCTTCCTGCTCCCTGTCCCCCATCCCATTCTCTTTTCTTCTTCATACTGAATCTCTGAGTTGTGCGCTCTTCCTCTCTCTCTTTCTCTCTACCCCCTTCCCCCACCCCCCATCCAGAAGCCAGAAGAGAAAGTTGGGTACCCTCCTATTGCTTCCCATCTATTCCCTTTGTGGCAGGGTCTCTCCCTGAACCTGGGACTTAAGTTTTCTTGACTAGGCTAGAAGCCAGCAAGCTTCAGTGATCCTGTTTGCCCCATTAGAGCTGAGGTTCCAGCTGTGTGTGGGAGGCCTGGTTTGTAGGTGAGAGTTTGGACCTAAGCTCTGGTCCTTGGGATTGCATAGTAACACTCTGAACCTCCAAGCCGTCTCTCCAGGGGGGTCTTTTTAAGTTCAGTCTTTCTAAGGCTGACAGAGGACTGTTGCTATGATCTACCTTTAGGCCAGTAGACACACTGTTCTGGGCATGGGTCTGTGGGGCTGCCCTTCCTGTCCCTTTGACACGTGTTGTTGGGTCAACCCCTTCAGCTGCAGATTTGGGACACAGCTGGCCAGGAGCGGTTCCGGACCATCACTCAGAGCTACTACCGAAGTGCCAATGGAGCCATCCTTGCGTACGACATCAGCAAGAGGAGCACCTTCTTGTCAGTGCCTCACTGGATTGAGGATGTGAGGAAGTATGCGGGCTCCAACATCGTGCAGCTGCTGATTGGTGAGCTAGGGATGGTGGCTGGAGGGGTCTGGAGCAAGCCTTATCTCTGCTTTGCCCTTTTTTCTTTTCCAGTACAGGGTAAGCCTGCCTAGAGACTGGCTGAGCTCCAACAGGAAAGGAGCTGGAAGTTGAAGCAGGAGCTTGCAGATCCTCATTCCCTTTGTCAGTTTCAAAGTTAGACTCAGGTTGGGATTGGAAGGCATGAAGGGTGCCGGGGTTGGCGCTGCAGCCTCTGTGCGCCAGATCATCTGGCTGTAAGGCGTGCGTGGTGCTTCTGAAGACAGCGCAGCTTCTCATGCTCAGAGGAGGCAGTGTGGCTGGTTTGCTGCTCAGAGGCCGAGCACTTCACTGGTATGCAGGAGGCTATAGGTTTCATCCCCAGCACTGCAGAGGGGGAAAAAAAGCAATAAAAAGAAAACAAGACGAGACACCATAGAGTAGGAACTCTATTTATGTATTTATTTGCATTTTAAAATTCCATTTTGTGTGTAGTCTGAATGTGCAGGGATGTGCTGCAGTGCACGTGTAGAAATCAGAGGACAACTTACTAGAGTCGGTTTCCCCTTTTACCAAGTGGATCCTGGGAGCTGAAACCAGATCACTTGATTTGGCAGTGGTGACTTTACCTGATGAGCCATTTGGCTGGCCTAGAATAAGAGTTTTAATCATTTTAAAAAAAGATCTGTCAGTCTATCTGCCTGCCTGCCTGCCTACTTACCTACCTATATCTGTCTGTCTGTCTATCAGTTATCAATCTGGTATATTCATATGTGGGCATACATACGTATGCCAGAGCACATGCAGGGAGGCCAAAGGACAACTTGCAGCCTGTTTCCCAGCATAGAGGCACTGGGGATTGAATCAGGTTACTTAGCTTAACAGCAAGCACCAGCCCCTGAGCCATCCTGCCAGTGGAAAATAAGAGCTTTAAAATAAAGGCAGGCTGACTTGGTGGTTACACTTGTCTTAGCTCTCAAGAGGCTGAGAGGCAGGAGGATTGCTGTAGTCAGCAACTTTAAGTCTAGCCTAGGCAACATAGTAAGAACTCTTAATTAATCTGTCTATTTATTTATTTTAGATTTTTTTCAAGACAAGGTTTCTCTGTGTTACATTGGATGCCCTGGAAGTTGCTCAGTTGACCAGATTGGCCTCAAACTCAGAGATCCACCTGCCTCTTCAGTCATCTTTGAGTGCTGGGATTAAAGGTGCATGCCACCATGGCCTGGCTGTGAACTCTTGTTACAAATGGTTAAAATGTGCTGGGTGTGCTGGTGCTCGCCTTTAATCCTAGCATTCAGGAGGCAGAAGCAAGCTGGTCTCTCTGAGTTCAAGGCCAGACATGGTCTACAGAGGGTGTTCTAGTCAGCCACAGCTCTATCTGTCTCCAAAAAATAAATTTAAAAAAGATTAAAGTAGTGGCTGGTGAGATGGCTCAGTGGTTTGAGCACTCCCTCATGTCTTGAGTTTCCCTAGTATCACCTGCATTTTGGCTCAAATCATCTATAACTCCACTTCCAGGGGTTATAATATCTTCTGGTCTTTGTGGCTGCCAGGCATCCATGTGGTTCAAAGACATACACTCAGGTAAAACACCCATGTACATAACATTTTTCAAAAGGTTGAACTAAAAAGGACTATTTTAAGTCAGTTACCACACCTAGCAGTGTTCCCCTGGAGATGGGGAAGGGGCCATGCCTGGGGCTTTTACTGTGGCTTTGCTGGGTAGGAGTGCGCAGATCTGGCACCTGTGGGTCCTACCATGCATTACTTGGCCTTTCTCCACAGGGAACAAGTCAGACCTTGCTGATTTCCGGGAGGTCCCGCTGGCGGAGGCACAGAGCCTGGCAGAGCACTATGACATCCTCTGTGCCATCGAGACCTCTGCCAAGGACTCCAGCAACGTGGAGGAGGCCTTCACCAGGGTAGCCACGGAACTCATCATGAGGCACGGAGGCCCCATGTTCAGTGAGAAGAACACTGACCACATCCAGCTGGACAGCAAGGACATTGCGGAGAGCTGGGGCTGTGGCTGCTGACGGGGGGCAGGGCAGGGCAGGCAGGCTAAGACCTCCCCTCCTCCTTTGTCTCCAGCCTGTCAAGCCCCACCGTTCAGAGTCAGCCCTCCAGGGCACTGGCTTCTTTCTCTAGATGGATTCTGCACCCCTGGCATGGATGCTGGGTGGGAAGGGAGACATGATGCAGGGTATCCTGTGTAGAGGGCTATTGGCCCAGGGCAGGATGTGGACCATCCCACCAGCCAGCATCTGCTCCCTCCATGTTCGTCACATTCCAGGACTAGCCTGAGCCTTCCAGCATAGCCTGTGGTGGGAAATGGGCTGGCTGCGCTACCCAGCCTCCTCGAGCTGGTTTTGACTTCTCCTGCCTTGACTGCTGCAGACGTGCAGCGGGTTGCTGCTCTCCAGGGATGTGGCTGGTACCCCAGGTTCTTCCAGGTCATTCTTCTGCCTCTTACCAAAGTGTAAAAAGCACATCAATTAGACCAACAGACTGGTGCCGAGCCTTGTTCCAGGGAAGCCTGAGTTCACCAGGTGGAATCAGCATCTCTGTCCTCACTGCCAGCTTGGAGCTCTAAGCTCCCTGGGCCTGGCTCGTTGCCTTACCAAGACCTCTCAGATGTTTCTGCTTTTCCATGTAGCATCTCATTTTCACTGACCCAATTGTAGGGTCATGGCCAGGGGCCAACTGGGAACTGTCTCTGGGCTTAAGGCCCAAAATGTTGCCAGTCAGGTCACAAAAGGAGCTAATCTTGCAGTGTGGTTGAGGGGTGAGATAGGGAAGTGAAGGTTTAAGGAAAAAGGAGCAGCTTGGAAGGGGCAGCTCACGGGCAGAGCACATGCTTAGCACACACCAGGCCCCGAGTTCAGTCCTCAGGGCAGCTCACAGGCAGAGCACATGCTTAGCACACAGCAGGCCCCAAGTTCAGTCCTCAGCGATGAAAACAACAAAACGGCAGTTTCTGGTGTGTGTGTCCCTGAGGTTGAGGGCCCTGTGGACGCCAGCCTTGACCCATGTAGAAAAGCCTTCCCTGCCACTGTTCAAAGCTTCTAGTTCCTTGTGGTCCTGGTCTGGCTTACAGTTTCAAAGCAAAAAAGATGAGTGCCCACTGGCCTGAGATCCGCCTGCCTTAATGGGTGCTTCCTGCTGGGGTCAGAAGGAGTTGTTCCCTGCATCTGCCCTCCCGCTGGCATCCTACCCTTGCCTCCCATCTCAAGCATTCTGGTCTGTCAGCACCTTTCCTAGGGAGATCTGGCCACAGGGCGAGAAGCAGCACTTTGCAACAACTACGCAGCAGCCCAGGGAGACAGAACTGTGGTGAACTAGATAAACGGGGCTCCACTCACTGGGCCCCTTCAGGTAGGAGGCAGCCTGTGCATTAGCTGAGCCTGGCTCTGATGGGATGGAAGATGGCCAGAGTGAATCAGGGCCTGCTCTGAGTGCCTCTCAGATGGGGACCATTGTGGCTGTACAGGTTTGGAGCTGCATGGTCCCAAGGGCTGGACACCATGAAGCCCATACGGCTTTCTTAACCCGTAAGTCATGATCCTTTTGGGAGGTGGCAGTGACCTTTTCACAGGGGTCACCTCTCAGAAAACAGCTGACTGCCTTCCTTTCCTGGGCCTGATGCAGTTGAGAGGGTTCTGCTTGCTGGTTTCAGTTAGCTTAAACTCCTCTCGGGGAGAGCTGGTTTCCTTCCCTGACCCCTGCAGAGCCTGACCGCACCCATGGGTGGATAGTGCTCAACACTGAGAGCACCCCTTGCACTGCACATGGTCTTCAGAGCCATCTGGCACCTGTGGTTCCATGAGAAGATCCTGTGGGGTTAATGTCTCCAGGGCCAGTCAGGAAGGCAGCCCTGACCTCTCTCAAGGCCCTGCTCTTTCGATGGGTGGTAGGGGAGTTTGCCAGGTCTTAGGTCTGAGTCTGGTGTTCAAATGGAAGTCCCATTTTTAGGATGTGTCGTCTATCTGAGTTTAGATACTGACCCTGCCATAGCTACCCACTACTACCCAGCAAGCCTTGCTCTTTAGCGATACCAGTGCTGAGCCCAGCAGGACATTAGGGTTCTTCTGTACTTAGGGCCTAGAGGAGGGAGGTCAGAGGCCTTTTGCTTCAGAGCTCTACCCTTTCTTTCACAAGATGGCAACTGACTGGTGATGGGGCTCACAGGCCACCCTGGGCCACAAGCCCACTTCCCAGCCTCCAAGGGCTGGAAGGCATGAAGCCCATAAGGCAGTGTTGCTTAACCTGAGTCTCAACCCCTTGAGGGGACTCAAAAGACCTTGTCACAGGGGTTGCCTCTCAGAAAACACAGACACTTACATTACAATTCACAATTAGCAAAATTACAGTTCAGTAGGTACGAAAATAATGTTGTGGTTGGAGGTCACCACACCATGAGGGCTGAATTAAAGGGGAGGCATTAGGACAGTAGAAGACTGCCAGAAGGCCTAAAGTTCTGCTCTGGAGTGGAGAACTCAGTCAGCCCTGCTTGGCCAGGGAGCCTTCTTCACTGGTGGCCTCTGGGCTCACCCAGCAACCAGGAAGATTTTTTTTCTCTCTCCTGTCACAGGAAGATAACCTCACTTCCCTTTCACAATCCCTGAGTGTAGATGAGGCCCTGCCTTGTGCCCTTAAAAGTAGGAGCAGCCCTGCCCTAAAAATTTAGCACAACGCCAGCCAGTCACCCTTGAGCCCTGCAGTCCCCCAGCCCTACCCTGTAAACACCCTACTGTCTCACTTTCCAGGCTCCAGTTCCACTGCCAGGTGCAGGGCTGGAAGGCCAGGCCCAGGGCCCTCAGCCAGTGGGGATGACCCTGGCCTCCACAGCCTGCTCACCTCTCTGCTCACTGTCATGTCTGGGGCCACTGTGACCCCTGTCCCAGATCTCTCAGCCAACCTGCCTTCTTACAGCACAGAATCCCACAAGTGACCCAGAGCACACATCTTTGAGGGGAGACAGGCCCTCCTCAGCCACAGGCCTTATCCGCAGCATCCTGGCAAGGATGAATTCTTCCCTTGACCCCCAAATTCTGTGGCCTGGGAGGGCCCTGAGTCCTGGACTGAAGCTGGCTTCTATGGAGAAGCTGCGACCATCCCTTCTAACAGTAGTGCCAAGGCTCTGGCCCTCTGCTGAGGTACCTGCCCCGCCACAGTGCTCAGAGAGACCTTTGGGCCTTTGGCAGAAGGTGCCCAGGGTTTGAGGACCAGAAAATAAGCAAGTGCAAGAGTCTAGAAACAAAACCAGCTGCTTCCCGTCTCCCTGGGCAGGCTTGGCTGGCCGCCAACAGCCGCCCGGGGCCTCTGGGGCAACCGAAGTTTAATCTCTTCCCTTGTTTGAAGAGTTAGTGAACAGCAGGAACAGGTGGAGGTTGGTGCTGTTGGGGAGGAAGTACTCAGAGAAGGGCTGGTGGGGCTAGGGTGGCTACGGCAGGAGTGAGGTCTGCCCACTAAAGGTACTAGAGGGGAGGCTTCCAGGCCCCAGCTGGAGGGGTTACCCTGTCCCAGGATACTGCCAGCAGTGGGCTTCTAGCCAAACTCACCCCTGCAGGGCCTGGGCAGGGGCAGAATTGCCAGCCCAAGGATGCCATGCACATTGGGGGAAATTTTGACATTACCTATTTATGAATATGTAAGTCTTTCTATCAAATCTATTTTTGAAACATGAAAAGTTGCCTTTCTGGATATGTCAGAGCCAGTGTACAATTCAACCATTAAACATTTCTGTACTGACTCCGTGCTCAAGCTTGGTCCTGTCGCCTCTGGGCGTAGAGCCTATCTAGTGGTCTTTACCTGCCATGCCTTGTAGAGTCTCTAGACTCTACAAGGTTTTCAGGATAGGTAGGTGGGTGCACCTTGCTGTCCAGCCTAGTCTGGAGAAAGGAGCCTGACAAAGACCTTCCCTCTGGGCCCTCTGAAGTAGAAGCAGTCAGAGAGTGGGCCACATCTCTGCCAAGGGCATCAGTGACTTTGGGACTGTGTCCTGGATACCATAGATGTGGTCATGTTGGGGAGGGTTCCTGAATGGTGATGGCCAGTCACCCTGCCTTTCACTGAACATGGAAGGCCTCAGCTTTAACATTCTTGCTGGAGGAAGACAGGAGGAAGCAGTGCTGTGGTTCTCATTGGGGCAGATTGCTTGCCCTCTGTTCCATAACGTGGCAGATGCTCAGGTGATGAGGATCAGAATCAGCTGCCTGACCCACGTGCCCATGAGCTGGTAGCTCACCAAGATGACCTGAGGTCATTTCTAGTCACCATGGGGGATTCATGTTTGTCTGTTAGCCTGTCTTTCAAGGAGCAAGAGGCTGAGAGGACCAGCTTGTCCTTCCAGACCCAGCTGTGGGACAGTCTATCTGATAGTGTGGCTTAGGCTAAGTTATTTCTCAAGGCTCCAATTTCTACAAATGTAGGATCTGATTGGTCCAGTGGTATCCCCAGAAGCCCTAAGGAAACCTCACCAGACAGAACATAGGACCCTTGACCCTGGAGGCCAAGAGTCCCTGGCTTTCAGAAGGGCCACATCTCAGGGAGAAGTAATGCCTGCTTAGGGCAAGAAGTGACAGCTCACTGTGCCCACTAGATGCCAAATTCAGAGTTACAATCCTGCCTGAGATTGGCCACTTCAATACTTCAATACCTAGTCCCCTCTCCCTCCCCGTACTTCCCTTCCCCCAGGGCTCAGGTGTAAACTTGTCTGTCCTCCGGATTCTTGGATGCCTCTGGCCACACCACAGGAACACTAAGACTATGGGGACAAACTTGGAGAATAGTGGGTGCAGTCCTGGGTGATTTTGCTCCCACACACCCTCTCCAGCTGCTGAATAGCTCATGCTCTTGATGTAGGACAGGCTTCATTGAGCCTGAGCTGGATCCCTGTGCCCAAGGCATAACCACTTGCCCTGACACTGACCTTTCAGATGTTCCCACTGGCTTCAGGGTAGGAGGCCCGGGTCCCATGTTGCCCAGGGTTGTGGTCTCAGGAGGTTCCCAGTTTGGAGCAAAGACTTAGCTTTAAGTAGTCACTGGGTGTCCACACAGGGCCCTGATAGCTGTCCTCGGCTGTGACAGAGGTCTTCGGCTGTGACAGAGGTCTTCGGCTGTGACAGAGGGCCTGGCAGGGTGCTCTACCCTGCTTCCATTCCAGATGGATGTCTGATTCCTGCCACACCCTGTCTGGTGCTTGGAGAGCTCTCTGCACATGGTGTCCTTCTGTGACTGCTCTCACAC
>JADRCD010121235.1:0-16737 GCA_019843815.1 Montemys delectorum
TTTTTTTTTTATCCATGACTCCCCATTCACAATTCAGCCTAAACTGAGGTGTATATAGGGTAGTTTGATTCTGCCTCCTCTTTCTATACAGCCAGTGTAGGAACACAGCCTGTGGTAAGCACAAGGAGGCCTTTTTTTTTTTTAATCCTTTTTTTTTTTAAATAATACTTTGAATACACACTCATTTTTAAATACTTTGTCATTTGGAGCCATGTTATTTCTTCTATGGAAAATTTTTCTTGCGACTTTTAGATCTTTGAACTTAGATCAAAATGCAGCCGGGCAGTGGTGGTGCACACCTTTAGTCTCAGCACTTGGGAGGCAGAGGCAGGCGGATTTCTGAGTTCGAGGCCAGCCTGGTCTCCAGCAGGACAGCCAGGGCTACACAGAGAAACCCTGTCTCGAAAAACCAAAAAACAAAACAAAACAAAAAACCCCAAAAAACAAAAGAAATCAAAATGCAATTATTAGTAGTGTATGACTTAATAACTTGTGTGTCCTCTGTTCATGTATTTTATATAGCTTGAATAAAAACATTTGCTTCGTCTCTATTAAGTCTGTTTAACAGTTATCTCCTCTAAGGTAATTTTTCTCTAATTTAGGAGGATATGTCGTATGAAAAGAGCAAAGTGTGGACAGTATTCCTGTAAACACTTGGTGTATGGGTCTGAGGATAAGAATACCTGGATGACTAGATAAAGAAACTTGAAGACACTAGATTGAAAGAACTGCCATGCTAAGGGATTGGCAAGATGAATATTGTAGAAATGGTTATATTTCCAAAAGCAGTCTACAGATTCAATGTAATCTCTGTCAAAATCATGATATACTTCACTGAGCTGGGGGAAAAAAAACCCTAAAATTTATATGGAAACCAAAACATAAGTAGCAAAAGCAATTTTTAGCAATGTAAAGGTCTGAAAATTGCTGAAGGAAGACCCCATAGTCAGCATGCAAAAACAAAGAGTGTTTATTCTGTAGAAACAGCCAGCGTGTAGGGGTCACCCATTCTTCTAAATGGTGACTCTAGACAAAGGCAACAGGCCTTCTTGTAGGGAACCGAGTGAACTCTCTAGAAGGATTAGGTAGTCTACAATATCATTGGGTGCTGGGGGGCATCACAGGTGGTCAGTGGTCTGCATTCCTGTATCATAAGCATTCAACCATGTGATGAGATAGGGCTTCCCAGTGCAGATGGCTCACACTGAGACAAGATAGTTCCCATTTTTGTGGTTATCCCCAAGCTGTTCTTTGGGAGGGAATTTTATCATCTTGCTCTGGATTTTATGGTCTCCTTGGGGATAGTGCCTTATGGTCTCTTTTGAAATCATACCTGGTCCTTAAAATGGAGACTAATGGGGTCTTTAAATGGAGACAAATAGGATTATATTGTCCTTTCAGCAGAAAGAGCAGTGCTAGAGGTATCATAATATCTGCCATGGGATTATGTTAAAGGCCTACATCGTTGTAGAAGTTTTTAATCCCAATCTGGGGTTTCTATCCCACCTTGACCATTTTCAGTTCCTGGATAAAAGACACACAACTTTTATTATTTACAATAAGCCTTAAACAGCCCAAGAGCTAGGCAGATGTTTACCTTCTATGCTGTTAGAGTCTACTTTTCTATCCATAACCCTGAGTTCTTACTTACTCCTATGTTTCATCTGGGCTGCTCTTAATTCCAATTGACCAGCCCGCAGGGCCACGTTTTCATGACTCACCTAACCCACAACAGCTTCTCCGTTCACCTTCTCCCCTATCCCTCAAGGTTCTCCTCCTTCCCTCCAGGCCCAGAAATCCTAAAACCCACCAATGTCTCTTCTGCTCAGTTATTGGCTGACAGCATCTTTATTCACCAATCAGAAATAACTTGGGGGCAATGTCACATAGTGATAAGTGGATCTACATGCACACTCTTTGGGACAACCAGGTCTTGAGGACACAGAGTATAAGCAGCATCAGGCCAACCCACTACATACTTAGAATTTTACTTTTGACAAACATACATTGAAGAAAAACAGTTACTTTAACAGTGTTAGACAAAATGGATTTGTTCATGATCTGTATTGTTCACTGCATCCATATCTCTCACCAAAATAATAATTAAAAATGGATCAAAGTTCTTAATGTAAGACCTGAAACTTTGAACTGCTGGGAAAGACACTTCAAGACACTACATTGAAAGAATAGGCACAGGCAAGGAGTTTTTAAAAGGGACTTTAATAGCACAAGCAATAATATAATACTAAGAATTGACAAATGAGGTATCATGAAATTGAAAACAAAGGAAAAAAACCAAGAGTGAAGGGGCAACATACAGAATGGGAAGGAAGATTCTAACAACTTCACATCACATGAGATTAACAACTAGGATATATGAAGAACTACAAAAATCAAGCATGCACGTAGACATACACAAATTATTCAACTGATAAATAAGTGCACTAAATAGTTTTCAAAAGCAGAATTACAAAGACTGGTAAACACTTGAACTCTAGTGTTCAACACCCTTACCCCTCAGGAATTGGAATTAAAGTTGATTTGAGAAGTTGGAGAGATGTCTCAGTAGTTAAGAGCACTGGCTGTTCTTCTAGAAACTCAAATTCAATTCTCAGCACTCATACGACACCTCATAACCATCCGTAAATCCCATTCCATGGGATCGGATACCTCTTATAGTCTGAGGTCATTAGGCATGAAAGTAATGCACAGACCTACATTCAAACAAAACACCTAAACATTTTTTAAAAGTTTGAAAATTGCTTTGAGATTTTTTATCCATGTCAGAATAGCAATCAAGAAAATAAGTGACAACAGATCCTGGTGAGAATGTAAGAAAAGAACTATTATACGCTGGAGTTGGAAAGTATACTTCTGTAGCCATTCTAAAAATAGAGAGTTGCTGGGCAAGGTAATTTGTACCACAGGCTTCTGTCAATTGGAAGTTAATTTGGTCTGTGTAGTCAGGTCCAGGATAAAAACCAGGGTAATGTAAAGGGAGCTTGTCTCAAAGAAACAAATAATGCAGATAAACAAACAAAAAACTCTAAAAACAAACTTTTAGACACTTGCACATCTCTGTTTACTGCTTCATTATTGATAATAGGTAGGAAATGGAACCAGACTAGATGGCCATCAAGATAAATGGGTAAATATGTGGTGTATGCACAGCATGGGAACACGGTCTCAGAGAAAAGTGAAGTCAGTGCTTTTGTAGGATAATGGATAAAACTTGAAATCGTTGTACAAGTGTGATGGATTCTTTCACTATTGTTTTATTTGTAACAAATTTTATTGCTTTAAGTTAAAAACTACATGTTTTTTCTCATGCATGATCTACATTTAAAAGAGCGAGTACTTGCTGAGTACAAAACTAGAACAGGAGTGGGATGGCTCAGCGGGTAAGAGCACTGACTGCTCTTCCAAAGGTCCTGAGTTCGGATCCCAGCAACCACATGGTGGCTCACAACCACCGGTAATGAAATTGGATGCCCTCTTCTGGTGTGTCTGAAGACAGCTACAGTGAATTCCCAGCAGCCACACACATGATGGCTCACAGCCATCTGTACAACTACAATGTACTTATACACATAAAATAAATCATAAATCATAAAAAAAAAAGAAAGGGAGTGGGGTCATGGGGAGAGAAAGGGATCATAAAGGAGATAGAAATAGGGTAGTAGCATACATACGACATGCAAGGAGGGCTTAGAATCAGGAAGAGATTCATCTGAAGGAGAAAAAGGGTTGGGGCGGGGGCACAGTGAAGGAGAAGCTCGGCTATAAAGGCTTCATTTATAGCCATTACCTAAAAAGTTCATGAAAACCAAACTTCAGAAGAATGGGCACTGTTCTTTGGACAGGGGAAAAAGAGAAGTGGATGTTGAGTCTGGGTGTTGAGTCTCGGACTTGGCAGGTGTGTTGTACTACCAACTTTCACTGTAGTCTTACACAACTTCATAATCATCTATTTGTAGATGTAGAATTACAGTTACCACTGTGTGGTGCTTGTTTCTTATATTTCATTTTTATATATGTATATATTATATAGAGAGAATTAAAAATGACTGCTGAGAGTAAAGTACCAGGACCTTACTCTGTTATAAGAAATAACAATACTTCATCATATTAACTAGTGATTACATAATAATTATTCCTTGAGTCTAAGATAAGCAAACTATAAACCAGTGTTTGTACTTCTATTTGTGTAATGAAAGTTGGTATCAATAGCTATTTAATCTGCTTTTTAACTGTAATCTGCAGTATGTATCACCTGATTTATTGCAGAAAATACTTAAGAACCCTTGCTTTAAATCATAGTTTTTTGGTTTTTTTATGTATTCCAGTCTGTCCTCGAACCCTGTGTAGCCCAAGAAATAATCTTGAACCTCTGATCCTTCTTGCTTCAACTTCTGAACACTAAAAGACTACAGAGATAACACCACACTTGGTTTATGTTTTTGGTACATTTATTTAGTGTGGGCATAGTTAGGTGGGCACTTATGTGCCAAACTAGGCACAGCTGTAGAGGTCTGAAGACAACTTGTGGGAATTGGCTCTCTAGTTCACTGTGTGGGTCTAGGACTTGACCTCAAGTTATCAAGTGTCTTTACCGGTGAGTCATGTCACTGGCTCCAAATCTTTATTTTTAAAGTGTACATGTAGAACAAAGAATCAAATTTTGTTCAATTAAATATTTATATGGACTACTACAATTAGAAAAAACAGCCTGGCAGTGGTGGCGAGCGCCTTTAATCCCAGCACTTGGGAGGCAGAAGCAGACGGATTTCTAAGTTCGAGGCCAGCCTGGTCTACAGAGTGAGTTCCAGGACAGCCAGGGCTATACAGAGAAACCCTGTCTTGCAAAAACCAAAAAAAAAAAGAAAAAGAAAAAACAGCTATCTATAATAAATGAGGAGTGGTAAGGGGACAGGTTGCTTGGTCCCTGCCTATTCACTTTCCTACCCCCTCCCCTTTTTACCCTCTATTCTCCAGCCACTGTTTCTTGAAGGGAATTGAGGAACCCCAGGGTTCTAAGAAGTACAGTTTGAAAATGGCTGCCTTATAACAACTCTTGAGGTAGTAAGTCTTTTATTTTCTTTTTTATTAGTGGTTTAGAAACTCAGCTCATGGTTGTGAGCTAGTCAAGGTTGTTTACTAGCAACCAGAAATGAAAGAAAACCCAGTGATAGCTAATTGTAGAATACATGGTAATAATTGGCTTTTTACTATGTTTTTTTTCTTGTCACAAATCTATATTATTCTTACAGAGTAGTTTTGTGGTAACTGACTTTTCTGCTCCTTGACTTTTCTTATTTCATACAGGTTTCTGTAAAGCAAGCTTCCTCCCTTTGCTGGAATTTGCCTATACTTCTGTACTAAGTTTTGACTTTTGTAGCATGGCTGATGTAGCCGTCTTAGCTCGCCACCTTTTTATGTCAGAAGTTTTAGAAATTTGTGAAAGTGTACATAAACTAATGGAAGAAAAGCAACTTACAGTGTATAAGAAAGGTGAAGTTCAGACAGTTGCATCCACTCAGGACTTAGCAGCACACAATGGAACTACAACACCACCTGGCCCTAGGAATGAAGCAACCACAGCTCTGTCAAGTGAACTTGGGCATTGTGAAATTGTACTGCTGGTAAATGGAGAATTGCCAGAAACAGAGCAGAATGGGGAGCCAGAACAGCAGCCTGCACCTCAGGTTTCTCCAGAGACTGAAGCAAGTGTGTCCCCTGTAGAATGTATATCTGATCCCCACCCTGAAACGGGAACTGCAAGCTTAGCAACAGAAAGCAACCAACCAGAGCTTGAGTCTGCAGTCATCAGAGAAGATGGCATAGTTGCTAATGTTCATCCTAAAATCTCAAAAGAGAATGTAATTAACACCTCCCAAGAGGACAGTGATATAGGAAATGATACATCACCTGAGGACATATGTGCCAAAGACTTTCCAGATCAGAGTCAGAACCCTGGCGAACCTTTAAAAGATGAGGAAACTCTAACGGAAGCTACAGAAAAGACAGACTCGGGCCCAGATGATGATACTTATAGGAGCAGGCTTAGGCAGCGGTCTGTTAATGAAGGGGGCTACATCCGGCTACACAAGGGCATGGAGAAAAAGTTACAGAAGCGGAAAGCCATCTCTAAATCAGCAGTTCAACAGGTATGATATGAAGTTGTTTTGGTTTTTTGCTACTTAACCCTAATGGCATTCTATTTTAATAACAAACTTAGGCCTATAAATAAAAATTACAAGGGGGAGGATATATGCAGAGAAGCAGTTTACTGCCTGAAGTATTATATTAGAAATACATATCATGGCCCCTGACTAAAAATGATACTGAAGCTGGACATGGTGATGCATGTGAGGCAAAAGGATTGTTCTGAGTTTGAGGCCAGTCTTGGTTCCTTAGTACCAGACAGGCCTGGGCTACATAGCAAGATCATGCCTTGAAAAAGAAGAGAAAATGAACATATTTTCTTAGATTGTGTTTTCTGTCTGCTTAGGTGGCCCAGAAATTAGTTCAAAGAGGGAAAAAGATGAAACAACCCAAAAGGGATGCTAAGGAGAGCACCGAAGAAACGGCTCATAAATGTGGGGAATGTGGAATGGTTTTTCCAAGACGGTATGCCTTTATCATGCATACATTGAAACATGAAAGAGCTAGAGATTACAAATGTCCGGTAAGTACCCTGAAAGATAGCTGAAATGATCCTACAATCATACATGGAGTCCATCTTACCAACTGCTCTGTTACTCTGACTACTTTTGTTGTTGTTCTGTTTCTCTTTTCCTTTTTTTTTAAGGTAGAGCCTTACAGTGTAGCCCAGGCTGTCCTTGGACTTGAGAGAATCCTCCTAATTGAGGATTCCAAGTGCTGGGGTAACAGGCAGCCACAACTACAGCCCACAACTCTTACATTGCTAAAAGAGTCTGATTTGTGTTATTTTCTTGCCCCACCTGAATATTTTTTCATCTGAGCTGCATCAGAAAGAGAACAATGAAAAGATTGTTCTTACAAACAACAAACTTGGGGCTAACGAGATGGCTCAGTAGTTAAGAACGTTGGTTGGTTGTTCTTGTAGAGTAGAGGATGGAGTTTAGGTTCCTAGCACCTTCATGGTGGCTTACAACCATCTGTAGGCATGTGTGTAGTGCACATACATACATGCAGGCAAAAGACTCAGTGCACATAAAAATAAATAAATCTAAAAAGTAAAAACAAAACAGAAAGTTTAAGTAGCAACTAAATTCTGGCTGCCAATAAGTGTACAAAGTGATTGAGGACATGTGAACTAGATATCCAGTAAAGCTGATAATCAATCACAGTTGTACTACAGAACCAACAAAAGTCTCAAGGCTTGATGGTACTGATTCCTTTGAGAGTAGGAGCAATTACATTGCCACCCCTTGGCCAGGGATCTCCTTTGCCTTGAGGTGAGAAGTATCACAGCTGCTGTGGGGAGGGCGGTGTATAGTGAAGGGAGAAGTGTACTTACTGAGTACTGAACCCTTCTAGGTCTGCCCTTACTCAAGTTCCTCAATGTCAGGACTCAAAGCATTAACCTTAAAACAAAATGCTTTCTCTGCAAACAGAGAAATCTGAAGTTCAGTAACAAAGACCTAAAGGTACTGCTAGCCAGTGCCTAGGGTTGATATTGAAAAGTACTGCTGGTACATCAGTGTCTTCTCCTCTTCTGTTGATTGGTGCTGGGGGTGAGCCTTGCACATGCTGATATGTGCTGTACCATAATTATTTGGGGTTTTGTTTTGTTGTTGTTGTTTTCTGCCCAATTAGTTATTTAAAATGTTTTACTCTGAAATACAAAGAAATATCACAGATCTTAGGACAAAAGATTCCAAGGGGGAAAAATTAATTTTGAAGAATAAAAAAATTACAAGCAAGGAGTGGCAGTGTACTCTTTTTTTTTTGTTGTTTTGTTTTTGTTTTTGTTTTTGTTTTTGTTTTTCGAGACAGGGTTTCTCTGTGTAGCCCTGGCTGTCCTGGGCTCGGGCAGTGTACTCTTAAGGGCTTAGCATCTGGGAGGCTGAAGCAAGGAGACTGAGTTAAAGAACAGCCTTGACTAGATAGATGAGAACCTGTCTCAAAAAAGAAAGAGGCCACAAAGTACAGTTTATGTAAAAGATAAGAGATTGCATCTATAAAACAACCAAATTCAAACAAGCCCTCCGAATTGATAGACTCCACAACTACAAGTTCAACCAGTCAGTGCATGTTAAAATATTTGCAGGGGCTAGAGAGATGGTTCAGCACTTACGAGCACTTGTTGCTCTTGACTTAGGTTTGGTTCCTGTCGCTTATGTGGTAGCTTTCTTTCTTTGAGAGAAAGAAATCTGAACTTAAAGATATTGCTAGCCAGTGCCTAGGGTTGATATTGAAAAGTACTGCTGGCACATCAGTGTCTCCTCCTCTTCTGTTGATTGGTGCTGGGGTTGACTCTAGGGCCTACCCCAGCTAACTTCCCCATTTAACTCCTGGAACTGAATGAAAATCTGACTCTTGTCTAACTTCAGCAGACACCAGGTATATACATGGTGTACATACATACACACAGGCAAAATACTCTTCACATAAATAAAAAAATTTCTTAAAATGTTTATAATTTTTGCCAATATTGAATATGTACAGGTTTTTTATTATTCCTTGATTTTACTAATTGATTTAACAACTAATTATGTAGCATTTACACAGTACTAGTTGTGATAAGTTATCTGGAGGTTTGGGGGTAGATGATTGGGTTGCATACAAATATTGTTGTGTCATTTAAGAGGGTCCTGAAATAAGTGCTCGATAGGTTAATGTTCTAGATTCTTTTGCTGTGGTAAATGCTGTAGTAAAAGGAATTTAAGGGAAGAGGGTTATTCTGGCTCACTGTCAGAGAGTGCAGTCCATCACAGTAGGGCAGTCAGGGCAGCAAGAACTTGAAGGAAGTGCATGGTCACATTAGCTCTACAGTCAGGGAGCTGAGAGCGCAGCACGGTCAGGGTATGTGCTGCTGCTTAGCACCCTTTCTTCTGTAAGTTACTTTTGTCATGTGTTTTGTCACAGCAAAGGGAGGAGTGACAGTGTGAGATGCACATCAGCGGACAAAAGCACATTGAGGAAACAGCAGCTTTTAAATACAATGCATATGGTCTCTAGTAAACCGTGATCTAACCTGAAGACTTTTTACTTTATGGTGGATTTAGAATGATGTGACCCCATTGTAAATGGAAGATCTAGAGAGTAACAAGTATCTCAGAAAAGTAGGGATATACAATCGAATAAATGTCCCAGAAAATAAAGCAAAAGAGTAAATTAGAAAATAGGAATGAAAGAAAAGGGAAAATTAGATTGTTCTTAAGTTTTTAAGTAATATTTCTAGAGCATGGATAGAAAGAGGAATTTTTTTTTTTTTTTAAATTAGGTATTTTCATTATTTACATTTCAAATGATATACCCTTTCCAGGTTTTCCCTCTGGAAAAAAAAAAAAAAACCTTGTTCCCTCCCCCGTCTCACTGCTCACCAACCCACCCTCTCCTGCTTCCTGGCCTTGACATTCCCCTACACTGGGGCATAGAACCTTCACAGGACCAAGGTCCTCTCTGAAATTCTTAAGGACTGGAGAGATGGTTCAGCAGTTAAGAGCACTGGCTACTCTTCCAGAGGTCCTGAGTTCAGTTCCCAGCACCCACATGTCAGCTGTCAACCATCTGTAATGAGATATGATGTCCTCTTCTGATATGCAGACATACATTCATACAGAGCACCCTTACATGAAATTTAAAAAAAAAAATACAGAAAGAAGGAAATTGTTTTGCTTTTCAAGACAGGGTTTCTCTGTTGCCCTGGCTGTCCTAAAACCCATTCTGTAGACCAGGCTGGCCTCTAACTCAGATCCGCTGCCTCTGCCTCCCAGGTGCTGAGATTAAAGGTATACACTGCCACTGCCTGGAGAAAGAAGGAAATTCTTAACAACAAAGCCAAAATCTTAAGGTAAAAGTCCAAAGCTAGGCATGCAAATACCTGCTTTAGATCCCAGCACTCAAGAAACAGCAGATGGGGTTCTGTGAATTTGAGACAAGTTGAGAGAGAGACCCTGTCTCAAAAAAAGACAAAAGGAAGTTTTACTCAGAACATTGGATGACAAGAAACCTATATAAAAGCATTATTATGCGGTTTGCATCTAGGGACATGGATGAACAGTAAAATTCAGAAAGGCAAGAATTAAAATTAGAAGACAAGGGGCCAGTATGTTTAAAATGATAGAGGGAAATGAATTCCCTGTAGGAAATAGCCATGCTATCCATGTCCATGATAGAATAAATATATTCTGGTTTAGCAGATTTTCGAAGTTTTCTCTTGTTAAACTCGAGCTGTCAGACAGTTTTCCTAAAATGAGTGTGGCATAGGAAATAGACTATGGGTGCAGTGAAGCGGAGTTTAAGGACTGCATTAGGGCGGTAGCAGAGGGGCCAGGATGAAAGCTACATACCAAGAGTAGGGAAGATCAGGCAGGTATCAATACAAAACGCTTTCTCAGAAATTTTCAATAAGGTAATGAATTGGACTCTTTAATGAAGTGCTTTAAATCTCTTAGTAGACAGCTGGGGAAGATTTTTAGTGATCAATTATATAAAAAGATATAAGCAAAACAAAATTAAAAAGGAAAGATCAAAGTATATCATGTAGCCCATGTTTGATAGCACTCATTGCCAATAACCAAATATAGTTACTCTAATTCCAGCATTTAGATGCTAAGGCAGGAGGAGAGCCTGGATGTCATGGTAAATTCTAGGCAGACTGGACTACAGAGGGAGAAAGCCTGTCTCAAACAAACAAAAAATGGTCTTCTATGAAGTAACTGTAATTAATGTGACATTACTCTATTAAAATGAGAAAACGGAAATCATTAACTCGGAATGTGGAGAGGACCAGCCTGTATCAGTCTATTGGTATTAGAAAAGAAACATCAAGAGACAGTGCCTGGCGTGGTGGTGCGCGCCTTTAATCCCAGCACTTGGGAGGCAGAGGCAGATGGATTTCTGAGTTCGAGGCCAACCTGGTCTACAGAGTGAGTTCCAGGACAGCCAGGGCTACACAGAGAAATCCTATCTCGGAAAAAAAAAAAAACAAAAAAACAAAAAACAAAAAACAAAAAAACAAGAGACAGTAAGGGTTCATACTAGATGTGAGATAATGAGTCAGGAGACCGCTTTTTTTTTTTTTTATATATAAATTTTTTTTATGGTTAGCATAGCCTCAGTTTATGAGCATGTAAGAACTTTCCTGAAACCCAGGAGCTACAAGATAAAGTCTGAAGACTGTCTTCCAGTCTTTAAATTATTCTTAGTTTTTATTTTATGTGCATTGGCATTTTTCCTACGTATGTATCTGTGTGAAGGTGTAAGAACTCCTGAAGCTGGAGTTACTGACAGTGGTGAGCTTCCATGTGGACACCCAGGTCCTCTGGAAGAGCACCGAGAGCTCTTAACTCTGAGCCATCATAAACCCCAGCCCCAAGTGTCATAGTCTTAACCTTCCTACTCTCTTTAGTCCTTGTGTGATTTCCACCTTAGTCTCTAGGTATTGATATGTTGTTCTGCTGTCGTCTGTCTTTGGTGGCTGCGCCAGGGTCTGACAGAGATTAGGCAGTCCCTCTATCCTAAGTAACATTCAAACCCTACCATTCCTTTAGGCCTAATTCAAGCCTACTCTTATTACTCCCTCTTAAATACTTCACTCTTTTTTTTAAAAAATACATATTCCTGTGCTGTGTTTAGGTTTTAATTCTCTCTGGAGTCTTATGCTTTTCATCTTTATAATCTGGTATCTAGACTTTTTAGTTTTTATTTTTAATTTTTTTTTATTGTTTTGAGACAGTGTTTCATAAACCCTTGGCTGTCTTTTGTGTATACGTGTTAAGTGTATGGTTTCCTTATATGTTGTCTTTTAAACAATGTATTTGTCTATTTATTTTTTTATAACTATAACCAGAATTGGAAAATTGAAATGCGCATTGAGTTTCACTTAATATTTTATATAGGAAGAACTGGTTTTTTTTTCTTTTTTAGTTATGTAAGAAACAGTTTCAGTATAGTGCCTCATTACGAGCACACCTTATACGACATACCAGAAAAGATGCGCCCACTTCATCTTCATCCAATGCCACATCTAATGAGGCGTCGGGAGCATCATCCGAGAAGGGAAGAACCAAACGAGAATTTATCTGTTCTATATGTGGAAGGACACTTCCTAAGTTATACTCTCTCCGCATACATATGCTGAAGCACACAGGGGTAAAGCCGCACGCATGCCAGGTAAAAACCTGTTGATCTGGTTACTTAATAAGATTGGAAATTGACTGGAGTGATGAGGTGGGTTTTGTATATACTCTGAAATCATCTTCAAGCATGTAAAATGTCAGGGAAATTCATCTGTGCTTTGTTGCCTACATTAAGTATGATTCCCTGTTGTAGTCTTTAATTTGCTGTCTGAAGTTATAATTGAAAATTTCGGTCTCTGTAAATTGAAAATTTTGGTGAGAAGAGCTGTTCATCATCCCAGTCACCCCTTGGCCTTTAGTACAGATAGCCTGTAGTGAGAAAGAATGTGTGGCATAAGCAAACACTGCTCAGGAAAAGACCTTCCGAAGCTGTCTCTTTGCTCTTACTGAGAATTAAGGGGTAAGTAAAAGCCAAAATCTTGGTTAATGAATCCTATGATTATCCAGCCTTGGGCTGTTTGGAACGTGGAAGAGTTGAGAAACACCAATAGTCTTACGTATAAGCATGGCAATCTCTTTTACTTATCAAACAATTGTGGAACCAAAACAGTTTTGTTAAATTTTTTTTTTTAGAACTTCATACATGAGTACCGTATCTGCATGACTTCTGCTCCTCCTGCTCCTGTCACAAACTCCTACTTTGCACCCCTCATCCATGATTGCTTCTTTAATTGCTATATATATTGCCTATTTTTTGGCTTGTCAGTTGATGATGTCATTGTGGAGGTAATTGTATTGGTTCAGGCAACCATATTGTTGAGAGTTCATGAGTGCAGCTTCCCTGATAGGTGGAAAAGGTAACATTTCAGAGTGGATATCCTGATCCTCTGGTATTCAGTCTAACCCCCCCTTTTCTGAGATTTTTCAGTTGTGGTTGGGAACCTACAGTCATTTATTCTCTTCATTTTGACCTACCTGTTTTGGATCTCTGTAATAGCATCCATCTAATGCAAAAAGAAGCTCCACTTATCTACAAAAATAAGGATAAATATTTAGAATAGTTAGAAATTATATCACTCTAGGAAATGATAGTAGAAGGTCCTCTCAGCTCTCTGACCTCTCTGACCACAGGGCTTTCTCTCTTTTTATTTTGTTTTTTTGAGACAGGGTTTCTCTGTAGCCCTGGCTGTTTTGGAACTCATCTTTTAGACCAGGCTCAAACTCAAGAGATTCACCTGTCTCTGCCTCCCAAGTACAGGGATTAAAGGCATGCACCATCACTGCCCGGGCAGACAGGTCTCTTTTTAAGCATCTTACAGTATGAAAATAGAATTTGTTAGAAGAGAATCCTTCATCAGTATTCAGTATTGATCATTAGCTCATGGACAGTCTTTTATTTTTATTGTCAGTCACTGTGCTTTTCTTATTTTTGAGGTTTAGCTCTAAGAGTTGCTTATTCATAAATTTAAATACTGTGTATTAGTTGAACCTCTGGTCTTCGGTGTAACACTATTTAAAATGTGTGTTCCATGGTAAAGAAATACAAAAAATAAGAGAGTAAAACTTCTCAGAGTTATTGACATTGCTGTATTCATTGTGCTCAACAAGAAAATTTCCCCAGTGGACTGGGTACACTGAAAGTATAGTCAGCTCTTCATCCAGAGTTTGAGAAGAACTATTTTATGTGATGTTTTGGAAGATGAGAAGTGCTCTTAATTGAGCTTTCAGGCCTCTCTAAGATAGGTATTTTGCCAAGCTGGAAAGTATAGCATAATGATTTTTGCCTGATATTGTGCACACTTTCAGGAAAATGACAGTTGTGCTGAATAAGAAAAGGGTTCAACTAACTAAGATCCTTGATATTTGTGGCTCCATCTAACATTTCTATTTACAGTAATAGTTTGTTCAGAGTCATCAAGAATTAAATCTTTTTTGTTTTGCTGCCTTAAACATTTCTGTTTTAGGTGTGTGGAAAGACTTTTATCTATAAGCATGGTCTAAAATTGCATCAAAGTCTGCATCAGTCACAAAAGCAGTTTCAGTGTGAACTGTGTGTCAAGTCATTTGTTACCAAGCGGAGTCTTCAAGAACATATGAGTATTCACACAGGTAATTTAAAAAAACTGTACTGACATAGTTATAGTTTATAATTTTAATTTAGCATTATGTTGACCGGTTATACTTTATATCAGAATATTACATTGCCAAAACTTGGGACAACTAGGCAGGAGGATGAGTTCAAGGCCAACTTGAGCTTCATATAAGTTCTAGGCAAGTCTGGTCTATATAGCTGGGCCTTGTCTCAAATTTCAACCCCAAAGTAGAAGTAATTCAGTTGCTTATAAGTTAGTGTGTTCAATCATCAGTGAGTAGTAAAATTTTAAAGTTTTCTTAAATATAATTTCTGATTTGTCTTTTTATACAAATGTTCTTTAAAAACTTTTACTTATTCCGTGTGTGTGTATGCATGTGTTTATCTGTGTATGGCATTTAGGTGCTATGGCATATGTGTAGAGGTCAGAGGATAGCTCTCAGGAATCAGTTCACTTCCTCCATCACGTGTGGATATAAGGAATTGAACTAACATTGAAAGGGTTGGCAAGCAGTGCTTTACCTGCTGAGCCTCACGTGCCTGTGCTCCGGTGTTCTGTAAAGCCAGAGTAGTGCAGGAATGACCAATGCTGCGGAACTTACAGTGAACCCTCTTGCTATCCTAGTTCATAACGTCTTCAGACATACTGTATTCTTTTCTTGCCCAGTGACCCATGCTTCATGCTGGCTGTCCTGGAGCTTATGCTATAATCCAGGCTGGCCTAGAACTCAGAGATCCTCCTGCCTCTTCCTCTCAAATCCTGGGATTAAAGGCATACCTTTACACCACCATGCCTCCAAAACTTCTAAACCACATCATCAGGGACTCATGCACTGACTCTATTCTTGACCAGAATTTTCTGTTTCTGTCAACTGTGTCAAGAGAAACTGCCACAGCTCTGGGACTCCCATTCTGCATGGAATGGGAGGGACAGGCTGGGCAGAGGTGAAGAGAGCAGTGATAGTATAGGCAGGCATGTCCCCTGGCCTACCCTCTGCTTCTGTTTGAATGCTTCTCCTGTTACCACTTCTGCATCTCCATGCAGAGCCCCTGTCCTCTCCCTCCTTCCTGTCCTATGAATCCTGTGACTGCTGTAACTCAGCTCTTACCTGCAAAGGTATTTATCTCAGTGACAGAAAACTACCACAACATTTTAAATACATCCTGACAGTTTTGAAAAAGAAAAGAAAATTTAATGAAGTCTTTTTCCAGGTTTTTGTAAAATATTACTGTTTACTCTTGATAAAATTTTAATTTCTGAATGTGGAAAGAATTCATAATCCTAGCTACCCTGATTAAAAGACACACAATCCAGGTTATTTTGTTTACAAACTGGAAGTCTAGATTGGGCAGGTTTAGCACTATACTAACTTGCCCTTGTTACTTAGTGTTTTTCCTGGTCGCATGATCATAGTCTATTCCTCTCGTGGCAGTCTCCTCCACCTCCACCTTCTTACTTTCTCTTCTCCCTCCACCTGCACAACCCCCTCACTCCATCCTCAAGTCCCACTTTCTCCCTTCACTGCCCACTCACAGGCTCTAACCTTTCATTGATGGGTTAAATGAGGGAACTAGGTTCACACAGCAGCACTTTGGTGCTCTATGGAGCAACCACATTTTGAGAAGCCTGTATTTTGCATTAGAATACAAGCAGCATTAGACCAAAGCACTACACCAGAATTGTAATGAATAATGTTGAAAAGATGACCTAACTATTGTATTTATACCATGGCTTTTCACTGTCTTACAGGAGAGTCCAAGTACTTTTGCTCAGTTTGTGGAAAGTCTTTTCACAGGGGCTCTGGACTTAGCAAGCACCTTAAGAAACATCAGCCAAAACCTGAAGTTCGAGGCTATCATTGTACTCAGTAAGTATCTCACTTATTTGAATATTGCTTTTTTACAAGAAAACATTGCAAGATTACATTAAACCGTAGTTTCAGTTTACTGAGTCATCATTCCACCTAGCTCTTACTGTTCATTTTTAGAGTGTTTTTTTAATAGTGATTTAGAGAGATTTTCCAGGGTTCTACCTAGAGACTTACTTCCTGTGCGGATAGAGTGAGAGACAGACTGTAAGGCAGAGGTCTACAACCAGCCAAGCTCCTTTGTAGGAGGTCCCTTGAAAACATTGTATGTTCTTTCTCTTTCCTTAGGACTCTTTTCTTTTCACTTTCCAAGATTCTCTAGCATTTTTTAAAACTAAAGTTAGGTTCATAAAATGAAAAAACTAAACACCTTAAATGTTTTCTGTTGTTGTTGTTTAGGTTTTTTTTTTGGTTTTTCGAGACAGGGTTTCTCTGTGTAGCCCTGGCTGTCCTGCAACTCACTCTGTAGACCAGGCTGGCCTCGAACTCAGAAATCCACCTGCCTCTGCCTCCCAAGTGCACTTTTTTTTTTTTTTTTTTTTTT
>JADRCD010121238.1:0-30000 GCA_019843815.1 Montemys delectorum
TTTTTTTTTTTATTATTCTATGTAAGGACACGGTAGCTGTCCTCAGACACACCAGGAGAGGGCGTCAGATCTCATTGCAGATGGTTGTGAGCCACCACGTGGTTGCTGGGATTTGAACTCGGGACCTTCGGAAGAGCAGTCCGTGCTCTTAACCGCTGAGCCGTCTCTCCAGCCCTGAGAGTTCTTGTTTTGATATTCCCTGCCCTGTCTGCCCAGGCTCCATCTACCCTCCAGACCCATATGACCTCATTGTATGGGCATAACCTCCTTAAAAAACACATAGTCAATTGGAATAAAGGCTTCGGTATGTGATTGGGGGATACCATTTAACCCTTAACTGGAATTTATGGAGAAAATCTCCAGTTACCATCACAGCTGAGACACAAAGGCAGCCTCGGTCACCACACCTGTCTAACAGCCTTCCGGAAGCACAACCAGAGCAGGAGGAGAGAAGGAACTGAAAATGAACAATCTGGAACGAAGGAATGAAATTGTCTTTATTCTGAGACATGATTGGCTGCAGACTAATAAGACAGTTAAGCAAAACTGCAACATATGAAATCACTTTTCAGTGACCACCTGCACTTCAGTGTATGAGAAATATGTAGTTGCTAATACAAAATTAAAAAAAAAAACAAAATAAAACAAAACCAGGTCAAAACATGGTACTATTTATAGCAGCATGTTAAAGAGATGCCCACAACCTTAGCAAAGTACTTGCAGGGTCTGAAGGGGGAGACATCCTGAAAGACACAGGAAGACCTGGGTAAAGGGGACTGGCTAAAGTGTCAGAGACATAGACCTGCTGGGGATGCATTTCTGCTGTGCACAGCCTGGTGACACTTTGTGTGATGGAAGTTACTAAAAAATTAGCTTTTGTTTCAAGCTCAGAACAAATCATTAACAAAAGCATACAGCTGTATGTGAGGCTGCAGTTACTCTGCTTCCTGCTCAGCACTGATGGTGGCTGTGCTCACTGTAGGGTGGGCTGCAGATCTTGCCTGAGTCTCAGAGGCAACTGGCAGCTGTTCCCGGTGCCAGCTTAGTCTATGTAGGTTTAGCAGGGCTGCATTGGGTCCCATTCTGCTGCTCTTCTGGAAGTCTGGAGTCTCTGATGCTCCTGGCAGTTCAGCCTTGCAGCAAGGTCACTACCCATGGGAGGAGATAAGACAGAGACAGGGCAATGTAGGCACAGCGGGCATAGCTGGAGCACCTAGCTGTTTCTGGGAGCAAAGGATGAAAATGGCTTGTAATGGCCCCAAGAAGCCAAGTTTCACTGTGTAGATCTTTTTTTCTTTACTAATTTATTCTCTCCTATATTATATCCAGATGAGTTTCTTCTCCCTCTTCTCTTTCCAATCTCTCCCACTCTTCATCCACTCCTCTGTTTCCCTTCAGAAAGGGACAGGTCTCTGGGGGATATCAACCAAACATGGCATATCAAGGTGCAATAAGATTAGGCACCTCCCCTCATATTAAGCTTGGACAAGACAATCCAGTAGGAGGACAAGGGTTCCAAAAGCAGGCAAAACCATCAGAAACAGCCCCCACTCCCTGTTTTCGTGGGACTCCCACGAAAACACCAAGCTACACAACTATAACACATAGACAGAGGGCCTAGATTGGACCCATGCAGGCTTCCTGACTGTTGGTTCAGCCTCAGCTTGAGTCCAGGCTTTTGATTCTGTGGGTTTTCTTGTGGTGCCCTTGACCCTTCTGGTGCCTATAATCCTCTCTCTCCCTCTTCAGCAGGATCCCCCAAGCTCTGTCTAATGTTTGGCTGGGGATCTCTGCATCTATTCCCATCAGTTGATGGATGGAGCCTCTCTGATGGTGATTATGCCAGGATTCTCTCTTGCATAGATCTTTTAACCTGTGAGTGGCAGTTGTGCTAGGATAGAGCCATATCCCAGGAGCCTCTTCTTCCTGCTGGCTGCTGGCTGTCCAGCAGGGTCAACTCCTGAACTTGAGTTGTCAGGTGAGCCTATCTCCGGATGGAGTGGGTGGTGTCCAGGTTCCTGGGTACCTCCTGGAATGTCCTAGAATGGCTTCTTTCAGAATGTATATGTTTTATCGCCCTCTGGCCTTGACTTTGGGGTGAGATTGAATGTATCTCAAAGGTTGCAGATCCTGCCTGTGTCTCAGAGGCAATGGTTAGCTGTCCCCAATGTATGCTTAGTCTATGTATGTATGTATGTATGTATGTATGTATATATGTATGTATGTATATAATATATGTAATATATATAATGTATGTAATGTACTTTTGCAGTACTGAGAACTGAATCCATTGCATTCTGGACAAGTACCCTGTCACTGAGCACTATTTATTGTCTTAGTTAGGATTTATTTCCATTGCTGTAAAGAGACATCATGACCAAGGCAACTTTTACAAAGGCAAACATTTAATTGGGACTGGCTTACAGTTTCAGAAATATGATCCGTTATCATCATGGTGGGAAGCATGGCAGCAGGCAGGCCGACTTTAATGCTGGATGATCTGAGAGTTCTACATCTTGATCCAAAGGCAGCCAGGAAGGAACTGACTTCCACAGGCAGCCAGGAGGAGACTCTCTTCTACCCTGGGCAGAGCTTGAGCATAGGATCTCAAAGCCCAACCCTACAGTGATGCACTTCCTCTAACAAGGCCACACCCACTCCAGCAGGGCCACACCTCCTAATATGCTACCTCCCATGGGCCAAGCACATTCAAACCACCACATCTATCCCCTGCCCAGTTTTTATTTTAATTCTTACTAAGTTTTCCAAACTCATGTTATAGCCCAGGCCTGGCACTTGTGATATCCCCTGCAAGCTCCCTGAGCGAGCCTCCTGAGGTGGCCATTGTTGTACATTGTACTTCTAGGATAAGTGTCAGCATGCATCTGAGGTTCTGACTAGAGATTGGTATCCACCAACTATAGGTCCTTGTCCCTTGTCTTCTAATTTCTATGAGATGTCCTGGGCTCTGGGCTCAGGCCATCACTGTCTAGTGTGGGAGACAACAAGTGGAAGGGACAGTTTCATACCCTCTGTTTGCCCCCAACAGAGGCAGATACAGTTGGGTAGCCAGGTCACTTTCTACAGCCTGTGGAGATACATCTCCGGGTGTTGTATGGTTTCTGAATGAGGAAAAGGCTGCCCACAGCTTCCCCTCTGTCACATCCACAATCACCTTGCCTGGGTCTGCTGTTCCAGCTTCCAAATACCACCGCCCTGGCACTAATTATAGCCCAGATTGTGCAGGGAATTCTCAGCCTGCACCGTGGCAGTCCAGATTAAGCAATTAACCTTGGTGTCACTGCAATTATCGAGACACGCTAGCAAAACGAGCTAATTTCCCCCCAGGATGTTGAACTGAAATCAACTTCCACTCTCTTTAAGATGCCAAAATAGGAAATGTTAATGGAAAATTACGTTTGGATGTTTAATAAATCTCTTGGGCCTATGGTTCCTCGTCAGCCTGGGCTGTGGCACCTCATGGAGGCACGCGTTGGTTAAACAGGGGAGATACAATCCAGAGCCAGCACCCTGTTGACTGTACACGCAGCTTGAGTGACACTGAGGCTGGACTAAGAGAACCTACTGAAGCCCCAGTCAGTTTCCTGGCCAGGAACCTTGGAGAAGGCTTGGCCTGGCTCTGAGTGCATTTCTGTGAAATGCCAGTGTCTGCCACCTGGAAAGCTGCTGCTGAGGTCCCTACCCAGATCCTTTAGTCTCTTCTGGCTCCCCCCAGACTAGGGAGCAGGGAGCCAGCAATGTTGGCTCAGTGCTTCCCAGGGCACCCTCAGCACCACTCTTTGAGGTGCAGGCTCTGCTCTTGCTTCTGGGGAGTCACAGGTCACCTGGAGACCTGGCCACACACTTTTTCTTTATAGAGGTACCAGGTATGACCTTAGTGGAACTTTCTCTTTTGGCTGCACAGAACTGAGCACTTTGTTCGCCCCTCTTGTTTCAAAGGTCAGGGGGTCACAACAGGCTGCTGGCTTTTGCTTTGGAGAGCCAAGAGTGGCTTGTTAGAGTGCCCTTGGGGTCTTTTGCTACCTCGTGTGGTTTTCTTCAGGAGGCCTAGCCACAATCTTCATGGGCTGCTCAACTCCTGGCTGACTTGGGTTTGGCATTGCCCAGGACACTGTGTCTAGAGGAGTGCTTGCTTCTCTCTCTGGCTTTCAGAAATGCACTTAAGTGGATCCCAAGGTATGTTCCAATCTTCTTCTACCTCAGCAATTCCCTTGACTTTAGGGTAGAAGACCGTGCCCTGACCTGCTTGAGGTTAAAATATGCTGTAAGGTCTGCAGATGGATAGACTGTGAGGGGCCTGGCTTGGCTGCGCTGGGCAGTGAGCATGACTCACCAGGCTGGGTTGTTCTCTAAGGTTCAGGCCTGCTGCTGGCTTCTGCTCTTGGGATCAACGTCCTCCATAGCCAGAATCACAGTTGCCACCAAGACAGCATCCCAGTACCAATTCCTAGATCCAAACTCTAAGGCAATCTTGTCTTTCCTCCCCAGTGATGAGGTCATCTCCACTCTGGTAACTGCCCTTGGGTCTCAGGTCCCTTTCCTGTCTGCAGACTGAGCTCTTGGACAGTCTCCATGGCCTCTGTGTGGTTTCTAGCAAATTTCAGGGTCTTTTCCTCTGCCAAGACTCTACCTTGGAGATCCCTCACAGTATGAAAAACCACAAAGCAAGGAAAGCATTTCATTAAATTCAGAAGGGAAATATTTCATTTCAACTCGAGGTATCAAAACAACTTTCATAGATAAAAAAAAAAATCCACAGATCAAACAATCAAATGTTTGTGTACATAACAGAGAGCGACGTGGAGTGAATCAAGACTTATGCTGATTAAAGATCAAAAGAGGGCTTTCGGGTCACGGCCTGCTCCCTTCCCGGCCATTTTCTGAGGAGTTTGCACACTACAGGGCTCTCAGCAGCACTGTGCTCAACAACACTGAGAAGCAAAGCTTCAGAGAGTAGCTTTTCCTTCGCTTCAGAAGGTAGTGGTTTGAAAACCTACCACCAGTCTGCCATGACACACAGACTGTCCAGGGAGATGCTGAGGCTTCAGGCCCTGCAGGTCACCTTGGTGTCACAGAATTTAGATTTCTGTGACAGATGGCAAGAACTTGGCTAGGAGTGGGCTATGGTGGCCCATCTGGCTCTCTCAAATGAAGGAGACTCCTAGGGCAGGGGAGGAGCCAGGCAGCTGGCAGGGGTGCCCCCATGCCCTGGAGCCCCCATCTCTCCAGGGGAACCTCATACAGATTGCCCTCTTCCTGCCTCAGTTTCCCCTTTGAGCCGTACAGGAGATCCTGGCATCCTGCCTAGAGCTGAAAAGATTCACATAATCATGGATATTAGAATGTTAGCGGTCTGTCTAGCCTTGCAGAGACTTGAAGTGCTGGATGTGTGTGTGTGTGTGTGTGTGTGTGTGTGTGTGTGTGTGTGTAATAGCCAGAGGGGCTCCCAACCCAATCAGAGGAGAAGGGGAGGAGGTATGGAGGAAGGACTGGGAAGGGGTGACCTGGAGGGAGCCAATAACCGGGTTGTAAAGTGAAAAAGTAAAAGAAGAAAATTTAGCTGCTACAATCAAACATTTACATCCTATTGTGATGTCACTCCAGTCCTGAAATCCCACAGTTGAGACATTTCTCCACGTTTCTGCCCTCTGGAAGAAATACTGCATTAACCAGGTTTTGTTCTCTCCTACCGAGATATGTTTTAGGACAGTCCTGGGTCAGATGGTGTCCTAGTTTGCTTTCCACTGTTGTGATAAACATTATGACTGAAAGCAACTTGAGGAAAGGGTTGATTCACCTTCCCCATCGCCATCACAGCCCATCATGGAGGGATGCCAAGGCAGGAGCTGAAGCAGAGGCCATAGAGAAACGTTTATTGGCTTGCTTTTGTAGCTCGCTTAGTTTGCTTTAATATATTACCCAGGATCACCTGGTGAGGGATGGTACCACCAACAGTGGACTGGGCCTTCTCACATTAATAATTAATTTAAAAAATGCCCCACAGGCTAGTCTGAGGGTGGGGGCACATCTTCTCAGATGAGGGTCCCTCTTCCTTCAGGCTTGACTCTAGTCTGGGGGGTGAGGGCACATCCTCTCAGATGAGGGTCCCTCTTCCTTCAAGCTTGGGTAGTGTTGACAAAAGCAAGCATAATGGGTGCTGACGAATCAGGGAACACTTGCCACCCCAGGTGAAGGGCCTTGGTAGAGTGGCTTGCTGTGAACTCAGGCCTGGGACTTCTGCCCACTACAGATCCACAGTGGTACCTTGGCGAATATACTGAAAGGCACAGTCTCTCCCTCTATGTTGCCTACTTTGAATGCCTATGTACATGCTCTTGGTTGGGTGGCCAGGAAGATTTTGGGGTAGTACAGGAGCTTGGGCTGAAGGTAGTCAGGTGTATATCAGGAGGCGGATGTCTCATAGTTGAGAGCCTTCAGAGTCTCCTCTCTGCTCATTTAGTTTCGGTGGCCCAGAGAATAGAACCTGCAGGATGTGTGGCAAATAGACCATATACACCTGTCTGCCTGTGCTGGGGTATTTAAAGACATTTCTTCGGGTGATCATGGTGGTCCCAGCATTTTCGGACAGGCAGCAGGCAGGAGAGCTGTGTTGGTGCCTCTGAGCCTCTGCTGGTTCACTTCCCCCAGCTCTGTCTATTCTCCATTGCTTTATGAGCAACTGGCAACATGGAGGGCCAGTGGCTTTGTGGAATCACCTCAGATATGAATGCTAATTTCAGCCAGAAACATGCCCCCACAGAAACATTTAGAATCATGTTTGACTCAATACCTGGGCACACGGCCCAGCTGGGTTGACTCATGATTCATCCATCAAGTTGCCCTCACCAGGGGAGGGATAACCTTCCCCTGCAAGGCAGTGGCCCAGCACAAGGGAATCTTGGCACATGGAGGAGGCTCTTTCTCTCCAGAACTTGCTTTTGCAGGCGGTCTTCACACAGCCAACTGTTAAGTGAGAAAATCAGCTCAAGGAAATGTTTCCTTAGCCAATGGAGTGGACTTGCAGGACACAGAGGTTTGATTTCAGCTCTTCAGCTGTGAGTACTGATGTTGTCTCCCGACCTCAGTAGCCAGTTGTATTCCTTCTTTATTTTGTGGCCTATGCCAGTTGTCCTCTCAACATCATTAGTTATTAAAGAACTTTAACGTTTCAACAATTACACCCACTCTCCAATTTAAGCTGTATTCTAAAGAAGAAGTGGAAAATTTTCAGGAATTTGCCTCATTCTTCCAGTTGTGATTGATGGGATCCAGCCACAGGGAGTCTTCATGATGAAAGTGTCATTGGCCAGTGACCACTGTGCTGGTCACTGGGGGCCGGCCTCTAATACCCTTGAGAAAAGGATGGGACAGGGTGGGCTCACTGGTCTCTCTTAGGTTGACAAGTTAGGAAAATATTCCCAGGCCTCTCAAGGCCAGAAGAGCCCTCCCACCCCACCCCATTTCTCCCTCCCTAAAGAGCAGGCCTAACACATAGAGCTTGAGAATGTGACCTTCATTGGAAAAAGGATCTTTGAGGAGGTAATTATGTTAAGAGACTCGAGATGAGATCATTATGGATGTGGGTGAGGCCTAAATCAATGACAAATGTCTTTCTTTACATGAGCTGTAGGGAGAAAGCCACGTGAAGGCAGACACATAGATTGGAGTGCCAGGGCCAGAAGCCAAGAAACTATAATCAGAGGAGAGAGGTAGGGAAGGAGTGGATGGCTTCTTGAGCCTCTAGGAGGAAGAGCCTCTGCCACATCTCTTCATGGGTTTCCAGATTCTGGGATGGTAGGAATGGATATCTGTTGTGGGGGTGGCTGTAGACACTGAACAGAAGAAGCTCAGGGTTGGCTGGGTGACCTGCTGGGTACAGGGACAGGTCACCTCAGTGTTGGGGACAGTGCCAAGCCATGCTTCAGCCTTCTTTGACTTCCATCAAACATGGGTGGGGTCTCCTAGGGAGGCTAGGCTAGGCTAGGCTAGGCTAGGGTTCACTTGCCTCTTCCCTATTGCTTTGTGGAGAATGCCTAGTGTGGTGGTTTGAGTGAAAATGGCTCTCATAGGTAGGCTCTTGTGTTTGAATACTTGGTCCCTGGTTGGTAGAACTGTTTGAGAAGGACTAGAAAGTGTGGCTTTGTTGGAGGAGATGTGTCGCTCAAGGTGGATTTTGAAATTTCAAAATACTTGTGCCATTGCTGGTGTCCTTTCTGCCTCCCACTGGTGGTTCAAGACATGACCTCTCAGTGGCTCCTGCAGCTGTATCTTCACTCTGCCATTGTGGACTCAACCACTTGAATCTATAAGCCACAAATTAAATGCTTTTTCATAAGTAGTCTTGGTCATGGTGATTTATCATAAGTAAGGTAATTAAGACCCCTACAACTTGTCAGTTAGGGGAGCTTAAAATGACATATTGCTTATTTTTTTTTTTTAAGACAGAATCTCAAGTAGCCCAGGATGGTCTTGAAGTTTCTATGTAGTTAAGGGTAACCTAGAACTTTTGATTTCTGCTTCTTCCTCTTTAGTCCTGAAAGTATAGATGAAAGTATACCTGGTTTCTGAGTTCCCTGGGGTTCCAACTCAGGGCTTCATAATTGCTAAGCAGTTACTCTACCAACTGAGTTATATCTCTAACCCTCCATCCGTTCATATTTTATAAACTGGCTCCCAGCCAGGAAGAATATCTGATGAGTCCTCAGGAGGTCATGGCCTCTGTGTGCTGGTGCACATTGCCTGTTCTGGCCCCATGATCCAGGCCTGCCCTTTTTTTTTCTTTCTGTTTTCCCTAATTCCTGTCTCACCCCAGCACATTCTCAAGTTCCCAGGAGGCACAGGGACATTAGAAGTTGGGGCTGGGTGTCTTCCTCACCTAGACACCTTGGCCAGGCTCCTCAGATGTCTATATTTCCTTGGATAAACATGAGGCATTCTGCAGTTTATCTGGCCACAAGTGGTTCGGCAGTTGGCCTATTTTAGGGCTGTAAAGGAGACTGAGACTCTAAGACTTGCTCCAACTACTGAGCTCACAAATAGCTCTGCTCTGGACTAGTCAGGTGGTGGTTTTCCTCCATTGTCTCTCCAGGATAGAGGCTATATGGCCTTGTGCCAGGATGAGACAAACATCTCTCTATCTATTCCATCTGGATGCTTTACTTCCAAGTTCAAAGGGCCACAAGAGTAAGTGTGATGTCTAGGAAAGGGCTATCTTAGTCAGGGTTTCTATTCCTGCGCAAAACATCATGACCAAGAAGCAAGTTGGGAAGGAAAGGGTTTATTCAGCTTACACTTCCATATTGCTGTCCATCACCAAAGGAAGTCAGGACAGGAAATCTCACAGGGCAGGAACTTGGAGGCAGAAACTGATGCAGAGGTGTGCTGCTTACTGGCTTGCTTCCCCTGGCTTGCTCAGCTTGCTTTCTTATAGAACCCAGGACTTCCAGTCCAGGGATGGCACCACCCACAATGGGCCCAGCTTGATCACTAATTGAGAAAATGCCTTACAGCTGGATCTCATGGAGGCATTTTCTCAAGAGAGGCTCCTTTCTCTGTGGTAAGTCCAGCTGTGTCAAGTTGACACACAAAACCAGCTAGTACAAGGGCTCAGAGGTGTGTCTTCTAGATCATGCCAATTTGACAGTATAAACCATCATACCAACCCTGGCCAGGTCTCTTGTGCCCACCGAACAAGAGAACATTGTGAGTGTTACCTGTGTATGGCCCTGAGGATACAGCCATCCCACACAGTTAACTTTCATCGAGAGCTGAGGCATCTGTGGGTCTCTTTGTATCCCTTGGTAGTTGCTTCTTTTTCCGTGGCTCTGTCAGGGTGCCAGTGCTCCTGAAGGTATGTGCTCCTGGCTGCCAGTTGTGGAAGTTAGGTCTGGTTCTACCTCCCAGCCCCATGTCCCCGAAATAAGACTCAGACTCATTATATATTTACAAACACCTTGGACATGTAGCTAGGCTCTTTTCTGACTAGATCATAACTTAAAATGTCCTATTTATTTTGATCTACATTCTGCCACACGACTGGTTGTTTACCTGTACTCAGGCACCATGCATCTATCTCAGTCACATCTTTCTGGGCAAATCTCCCATGCCTCCCTCTATCCCAGAATCCTCTCCCATCTCCTATTTCCTGCCTAAGCCATAGGCGATCAGATTTATTATTGACAGGTACCACATCCATGCAGACATAGGATATTCTTTCTCTACGGCAGGTGTTTCACAAAGCCTATGTATTTTAGCTTATGCAGTATCCCTGAGAATTCAACACAGGAGTGGTCAGAACAAGGTAAGTTCTATGGTTTACCTGGTTTTCTTGACATCAGGGAGGGATGATGTCTCTGTAGTCTGTGTTTATCTGAGGGGGAAGCAGAACTGAAAGTGGTCTTTAGTGCAAAGCCCCCTCATACTCCAAGACGGCACTAAATCCAGGCAGCCAGCATCACTTGGCAGAGCTTCTTGATTCTTGCTGCCATCTTTAAGCCCTAAGCCCTGAAAACAGGCTAGGCAGGATAGAAGAGACAGAGCAGACAGGAAAATGGCATCAAAGCCCAGCCACAGCTCATGCCTGTCATGCAGTCAGAGCAGTATGAGGATAATGTATGGGGGTAACAGCAATCTTCATCAGCAAGAGACCCCTGAAGATGTGTGCCGTAACTTCTTTAGGAAAAATAAGTTAATAGTAAGAAAAAAAAAACGAGGAAGAAATAAGACAAACACAGGACAAACACACTTCTGTTCTGTTTTGCACGAGCTTTTTGGCAACAGAACCAACTTGTCAATTTTTGGTAGAACTGGATCGCTGGCCTGTGCTCACAGAGCCATGGGCCTGCAAACACTGTGGGGCCCTTTCCCATAAGTTCTGTGAAGTGAGTGATGATGTAATCATCCCCAGAGATAAGGAAAGCAGGTGATGGGGTCACCTCGTGGCCTCCTGGCTCCCAGGGGATCCATCCCTGAGCTCTAGCCATCTGTGACCCCCATAGTGGCACCTGAACATACTTGTGAGTATGGCCACAACCAGGCTCCCCCTCCTGGTCCCCCCAACTCCATTTTCAGGGTCTGAAAATGCACAGCTGCTGATTTGCATCCTGCTTCTGAAAAGCAGTTTTATTTGCATGTATATGTCCTAGACAATTGTCTGAGAGTTAAGCGAGAGCCATTGCCACCTGGCCCTGTATTTGGCACAGGAGGTGACTTAAGTATCTACATCAGCAGTAGGACACAGGATCAGAAAGCACCCTCTGGGGCTGGGTCTGCATCACTGGGATCAGTGAGGAGAGCGGAGCTTGTATGAGGCTCACACGACGAGGCATTGTGTCCACATGGTGGTTGCACACACATGGCCACACCTAGCGGCTCTGCAAGTGATTGTCCAGGTGTTTTGACTTTCTGAACAGGCTGAAGCCTTCCTTAAACACGACCCTTCTGCCTCATTCAGCCAAGAATCTGTCCACAGTGGACACCCTATAAAGGTCTCAGGGACTCACATGACCTTGTCTAGGCTCCGGGTTGATAGTCACCTGCCGTGCAAGCTGACCTGGTCCTTGGTTCAGTGATGGCCTAATGGTGATGGTGATAATGATGATGGTGGCACTGGTGAGGTTAAAGTCAGTAGCAATGATGACATAAAATAAAACAGACAGATTTCTTTATAAAACCAGAGGCTCAGAGGGCCATAGAGAGTCATCTACATTCCTCAAAATTACCAGTTATATCACCTGCATCTCTTACTGGATAATAAGAAGGTGTCTTGTTTTCTCTTACTAGACACTGACACCCTCTGTAACCATTCTTTTTCCCAACCATGCCTTTTCTTCCCAGCTGTGTCTTCCACAGATCAGAGAACAGCAGGTGTCACAGCAGCAGGCAAGCCCTACGCAGTGGCTAGGTCACCTTGCTCAGACTCAGCGGTGACCCAGCACCTACGGCCTGTGCCTCCGTGCCTTATGGTTTATCTTCTATGGCTAAAAATGTGAAAATTTGCATGGGAATCTACTTTATGAGACACAAACATTTATTTAAAGAGAAATGAAAATAACAGCTTAGAGAATAGCCCGCTCCCCGACTTTTAAATGCCCTCTCCATGAAGATGGGGGCCGTGTAAGTACGCTTGCACTGACTTTGTGGAGACTGTCAAATGCTTCTATGGAAATGCCATTTTTAAAGGACTTTATAAAGAAGCAATAACATTTCTGCCCAAACTTACTGTAGAAAGTATCATCTCAGGAGCAAATGAGATAGCTTTCAATTAATGTCTCTACGTTGTGAGTAGAGAGCTATCATGAGGGAAGGGGTTCACAAGCCATGGCAAATCTCTCTGCCTCCAGATTTAGTGTTATGTCAATTAAGACTTCAAAATGTACCAGGTGACACATTCTTCTGGCCACAAACATTTCCTTTGCAGATCTGGTGCCTGTTCCTGCCTCCTGTCATGACTTCTGCTAACCTTGAAGTTACTGGGTATTGCCATGCCCCCTTGCCTGTTCTACCCAGCCATGATGGCCTCTCTGAGCCTGTGCTGACTTCAGGGCTCACAAACCCGCCATGCCAGGCCACAGGCTGTATGTCCCACCTTAAGAAGCCCCCCTATACCACCCATAGTTGTTGCCCCATAGATCCTGTCAGTCAGAAGTCCTGCCCCACTTTGTGCTTATTTTCCTTACCTGGATTTGTCCTGTGTCTTCATGTCAACACCAATCTGTCTGTGTTATGTGCTGCTATAATAAAACACCTTAGAGCAGGTAATGAGTAGAATGCAAGAATTTACTTCATGCAGTTTTAAGGCTGGAAGTCCAAGGTGAAGGTGCTAGCAGGTTCTAGATATGGTGAAGGCTTCTCTTTGCTCCCAAGATTGCGTCGTCTTGTCATGTTCTACAGAGAAGATACCACAGCCTTAAGTGACAGAGGAGGATGGGTTTCCTCTATGTGTACAAATATAATAACAGGTCTTTAAAAAAGAAAAGCAAAAATAGAATCAACGGATAAATTAAGAAACCTTAAATCAAAGTTGGAGATTTTAGGGACCTCTTTAAATGGTTAATAGAGCACACAGGCACATCAGAGACGCAGTGAGTACAGACCCTACACTAGACCCAGAGAAGGGTAATAGAGCTGAAGCAGAAAACAAGAACCTAAGAATAGCTATTATGAATATTTTCAAGAACCTTAAAGAGGAACTGAGCAAGTCCATCAATGAAATCCAGGAAACACAAATGAACGGTGTGAAATGAAGAAAGGGGTTCAGAGCATGAAAGTAGAATTAGAATCACTAAAGAAAATCCAAACTGAGGGATAATTGGAAAGAAAACATTTAGGAAGTCAAACAGAAACCTTGGAGGCAAGCCTCACCAACAGAATCTATGGGATGGAAGAGAGAATCTCAGGCACTGAAGATGAGAGAGAAGAAATGGTCTCTTCAGTCAAAGAAAATGCTAAATCAAGAAACAAAACAAAAAACCAAAACAAGAAAAAACCTAGGCACAAAATTTGGAAAATTTGGGACATCATGAAAAGGCTAAATCTATAAATAATAGGAATAGAGGAAGGAGAAGACTCCCAGACCAAAGGCTCAAAAATATTTTCTTTTTTTTTTTCTTTTTTCTTTTTGGTTTTTCGAGACAGGGTTTCTCTGTGTAGCCCTGGCTGTCCTGGAACTCACTCTGTAGACCAGGCTGGCCTTGAACTCAGAAATCCGCCTGCCTCTGCCCCCAAGTGCTGGGATTAAAGGTATGCACCACCACTACCTGGCTCAAAAATATTTTCAATAAAATTGTGGAAGAAAAAAGTTCCAACCTAAAGAAAGGTACAAGTATACAGAACACCAAATAGACTAGATCAGAAAAGAAATCCTCCATGACATATAATAATCAAAATATTAAATGTAAGTGCTTACATAAAAAAATGGAGAGAGCTCATCTTAGTAATTTAGTGACACAATTAAACACTTGAGAAAAAAAGAAGTTGGAATACCCTAGAGGAGTAGACAGCAAGAAATAGTCAAACTCAACGTTGAAATCAATAAAATAGAAACAGACAAATTACAAAAAAAATCAATGTAACAAAGGGTAAGCTCTTTCAGAAAATTAGTAAGAATGATAAAGCCAAATTAACTAAAAGGTGGAGAGAAGATACAAATTAACAATAATATTAGAAATGCAAAGGAGGACATATCAGCAAAATGAGGAATTTTAGAGAATAATACAGACATACTGGAAAAAAGTCTATACTACCCCAAATTGAAAAATCAAGAAGAAATACTTTTTAAAATATGTATACCATTTACTAAGGTTAAAGCAAGATTAGATACACAATTTAAACAGACCTACAGCCCCTAGTGAAATAGAAGCAATAATTAAAAGTCTACCAACCAAAACCACTTAGGGCCAGATGGTTTTAGCACAGAATTCTACAGACTTTCAAAGAAGAGCTAACACCAATACTCACTAAACCATTCCACAAAAAGCAGAAGAATCATTGCTTTTTTTCTTTTTAATGAGGCCTAACACCCAAATTACATAAAGACCCAACAAAGAAAGAATTACAGATCAATTTCCCTTATGAGCACAAGTGCAGAAATTTTCAACAAAATACTTGCAAACCAAATACAAGAACCCATCAAAGGGATTATCCACCACACTCAAGTTAGGCTTCATCCCAGAGATTCAGGGATAGTTAAACATACAGACATCAATAAATGTCATCCCTCATATGAAGAGACTGACAGACAAAACCGCATCATGATCATCTCATTTGATGCAGAAATGTCTTTGATAAGATTCAACACCTCTTCATGATAAAAGTCCTGGAGAGACTACTGATATAAGAGATATTGATATAATAAGACTACTGATCTAAGGGCATTGATACATAAAATAATAAAGGTGATTTACAGCGAGTCCACAGCCAACAACAACTTAAATGGAGAGCAACTCAAAGCACTTCCACTAAAATCAGAAACAAGGCAAGACTGTCCATTCTCTCCATGCCTGTTACATATGGTACTAGAAGTCTTAGCTAGAGCAGTAAGACAACGGAAGGGTCATACAGATACAGATAGGGAAGGAAGAAGTCAAAGTATTGTTATTTGCAGGTGACATGATTTTATGCATAAAATCCCTTAAAAGCTGTCAGACATCTACCTACAGCTGATAAACAATTTCAGCATTGTAGCAGGATACTAAGTCAACACACAAAATCAGTAGCCTCTCCTATATACTAATAACAAATGGACTGAAGAAGAAATCAGGGAAACAATGCCATTCACAATAGCCCAAAACATATAAAATATCTAGAAGTAGCTCTAAACAAGTGTATTGGCTAGTTTTGTGTGTCAACTTGACACAGGCTGTAGTTATTACAGAGAAGGGAGCTTTAGTTGGGGAAGTGTCTCTACGAAATCCAGCTGTGGGGCATTTTTTTCAATTAGTGATCAAGGGGGTAGGGCCCTTTGTGGGTGATGCCATCTCTGGGCTTGGAAGTCTTGAATTCTATAAGGGAGCAGGCTGAGCAAGCCAAGAGAAGCAAGCCAGTAAGGAACATCCCTCCATGGCCATTGCATCAGCTCCTGCTTCCTGACCTGCTTGAGTTCCAGTCCTGACTTCCTCTGGTGATCAACAGCAATGTAGAAATAAGCTGAATAAACCCTTTCCTCCCCAACTTGCTTCTTGGTCATGATGTTTGTGCAAGAATAGAAACCCTGATTAAGACAACAAGCAAGCATCAGACTTGTATGATTAAAAACTTTAAGACGTTGAAGAAAGAAATTGAAGAATATATTAGAAGATGGAAAGATGGTTCACATTCATGGAGTGGTAGAATTAACACAGTAAAAATGGCTATCCTAACCAAAGCAATTTGCAGATTCAGGGCAATCCCCATCAAACTTCCAACACAATTCTTCACAGAGCTTGAAATGACAATTTTTAGTTTCGTATGGAAATATGCACACAGAGGAAAAAAAACTATGATAGCTAAAAGAATCAACCAATTTTTTTAAAAAAGATTGATTTATTATATGTAAGAAGAGGGCATCAAATCTCATTACAGATGGTTGTGAGCCACCATGTGGCTGCTGGGATTTGAACTCAGGAACTCTGGAAGAGCAGTTAGTGCTCTTAACTACTGAGTCATCTCTCCAGCCTCCCCCCTTTTTTCTCTTGTTTTTTTTCTTTTTCTTTTTTTTTTTTAAGATTTATTTATTTATTTTATGTGTACTGGTACACTGTAGCTGTACAGATGGCTGTGAGCCATCATGGGTGTGGCTGCTGGGAATTGAACTCAGGACCTCTGCTTGTCCCGCTCGCTCTGGCCCCGCTTGCTCTGGCCTGACTCACTCTCACCCACTTGCTCCACATAATACACTGTAGCTGTCTTCAGATGCACCAGAAGAGGGCGTCAGATCTTATTACTGGTGGTTGTGAGCCACCATGCGGTTGCTGGGATCCGAACTCCGGACCTTCGGAAGAACAGTCAGTGCTCTTACCTGATGAGCCATCTTGCCAGCCCCCTTCTCTTGTTTTTTCGGGACAGGGTTTCTCTGTATAGCCCTAGCTGTCCTGGAACTCACTCTGTAGACCAGGCTGGCCTCGAACTCAGAAATCTGCCTGCCTCTGTCTCCTGAGTGCTGGGATTAAAGTCATGTGCCACTACTGCCCAGTGAATCAACCAATATTTGATTAAATTTAAGTCCCACTCCATGATATGGAACCCATACCCAACACTTCTTGGGTGGCCAAGAACCCGAGACTACATAGGTGGGGACATGGGAAATACTACTCTTCCGCTAGAGGGACTTAACAATAAAATGATTCCTAATGCCATTCAGCTACACTTGCAGATCAGTACCTCACTCAGCTGTCATTGGAGAAGCTTAGATGGCAGCAAAACCAGAGACCCACAACAGGACAACATTGCAGAGAGAACTTGGAACAGTCAGCTCTAAATGGAATCGCTCCATCAGTCCCATCCCCACCGAGGGCTCGAGAGGAGGCAGAAAGACTGCAAGAGCCAGTAGGGATGGAGGACACAAGGAAACAAGGCCTTCCAAACATGGCAAGACTGAGGCACATGTGACTGCACAAACGCCATGGCAGCATGCACAGGGCCTGCACAGGTTTAAGTTGGATGGGGTCCCAGACCTGAGGGGGAAGAGGACAGAAGTCCTCATCCCTAAGCCAGCAGCTGTCTCCAGTTGATAAATGCTGCAAAGGGGAAACTATTTTTCTCCAATGGAGTCTCACTGGGTATAGAAATCACTCTGAAGGCCAGCCCGCGCCCAGCACCAGACAGCTAACACAAAGCAAACACAGTGGCATTTTTGGAGTTCTGTGCCTCATAATGCTTTGTCTGGACTTTATTTTTTGCTGTTTTTGCATATATATTATGATATTTTTGTGTGTGTGTGTGTGTGTTGTGTTTCTGTGGTATTTCTCTGTGTGTGAATGTGTGAGTTTCTGCATCCTATGCTTTTACTCTGGCTCTTTTTCTTCGGGTAGTCGTGTGCTTTGTCTCATTCTGTTTCATTTGTTTTTATTTATTATTATTATTATTGTTGTTATTAAAGATGCCTGTTTATATTCTAATGAGAGAGAGAGATGGAGAGAGAGAGAGTAGTTATGGGTTTGGGCGAGCTGGGCAGAATCTGAGAAGAGTTGGGGGAGGGAAAACCAAAATCAGAATAAATTGTATGAAAAAACTGTTTTCAATGGTAAATAAACTCTAGTAAAAATAAAAATGAAAATAAAAAGAGGGCTGGGTTAAAGTTTAGTGGTAAAGAGTGAAGTGGGGCTTCCTAGCATGTAGAAGACCCCAGTTTGAAATGAATGAATGAATGAATGAATGAATAAATCTTAAAGGTATGAAGTCTACCTTTTATGTCTAATTTGAAGTTCTGTAAAATAAAAATTGTAAAACAATCCTCATAAACATTAAATAAATAAGTAAAGACTCACATAATATGTAAATTATTGGTAAATTGAATCAAGGGATTAAAAAAAAAATCCAGTCAAAGGAAAGTGATGAATTCCCTAACTAAAACCTCCCAGGGTTAATTCCTCCTATTAAATCCCAATACTGAGAAGTAATAAGAATTAAGTAGAATGAGTCATAAGGAGGCTTTTGAAAAACACAAGGCAAAAGTAATGTACCTTTGATGAAAGAAATTGAATGTCAAAAAATTTAAAACAAAAATATTTGTAAGGAAAAAAATCAGTCCCAGGTGGCTACTAGAACATTCTATCTAATATTAAAGAAAGAAATAATGTCGGCAGTACACAATGTCTTTTGGAGGACAAGAAGGGGAGCCAATCCTCTCTTTAAGGCCAGTAGAATAGCAGTAACAACACAGAAGTGGATTCAAGATGGCAGAGACCAGCATGTCTAGTGCACACAGAGGGGTCAACAAAGTTCAAACCCATCAGACTCGTTCATGACAATGTTACAGACAAGTAGGACTTCTCTCAGGAAGTAAACTTGTGTTGCCATTCAAAATCAGCATCATTTGCCACCACAAGGAAATAAAGTAGAAAGAGACATCACATTCATTCCCCGGAGTAGACACAGAAAGGGAATTTTGCATGATTCGATACCTGATAGAGATAAAGGATGCTTAGGGAAACTGGGTCAGGGCTGTCTGTGTAGACCTGCAGCTAGAATCCGGTGCAGACTACTAAACACACTGCTGAGGTTGGGGCTGGAGCCAGGATTTCTGCCTTATTGTGGGACTTTGGCGGGGTGGGGATGAGGGTGGTGGGGTGGGGGGATGGTAGGCGGGGTGTCCTGCTTGGGGTTCAATAATAAAGCTATCTATATAGTTTAAGTCTGCTGGCCTTTTTGCTGGGCAATGTCTGAGCCAGTTTATAACGTAAGCCCACTTCTCTGCCTTTGAGCCTCTGCCTTGTGGCTCTTTCTCTTTACCCCGCTGCTTTGTTTCTATCCATGTCTTTCTGCAGGTCCTTCTGCCCCAGCTCCAGCTGACAGCCCTTTCTTTACTTTATTTATCAAGAACCACACTTCTTTCTCATATAAAAAAGCATAGTGGGAGAGGCCCACAGTTTACTCCTAAGCGTGCCAGCATCGGGATTACATCTAGTCCAAGTCTTAGCGTTGCCCTTTGGACAGATGGAGGGCAATGTGACCTTTTGTGACCTCACCCACAAAAGCAGCTTGCTTTTTCCTGTTTTGGGGCAGGCAGCCTTGGAAGTGACAAACATTTACATATAGAATACCCATTAACCTGCCAGCACTTGGTGTTGTCAGCACAGCAATTAACCACTGAAAATTCAGGGGCACACCTACCGAGCCATTCCATAGGAATGGCTTTTGATAACTGTTCTGCATTCCATTGGAGGCTCACACACTCCCAGTGTGTGTCTTTGGATTGTCAGGGCTTCGACCAGGTGTTAGGGCCAGGAACTCACGATGCATCTTTGAAACATTTGAGTCAGCTTCAGTTGACAGCTATGTTGGTTGGTTGCACAGGGCTCTGTAGAGGGAAGGAACTGGGGGTTGTGTGGCTTTTTTTTTTGGGGGGGGCTGGGGATTGAACCTAGGACCCCATTATGGGAGGTGAGTGCTCTACCATGGAGCTACATATCTAGTACTGGCTTGTTTTTTAAAGCTGCGTTTTCTTACAGTCCCTGGGCTGAGGATTGGTGGAAAGGGGAGATGTGATAGGTGACTGGTACTCTAGTCAGTGTGGAGGCTTGTCTCACTGGCCAGGATGGTATCTGGAATAGCGGTGCCATTTGCTTAATGAAGGACCCCAGATAGGTCCGTTGTAGGAGGTCCAGTTCCCCCTCTTCCTCAACCTGATCCCCACAAAGTGTGCCGGGTGGTGTTCTATAGCATGCAAACAGCATGGCATCTTGGAGTTGTTCCCCTACACTCCTCTCAGGAAGAGTAGACACGAGGAGTTTTCTCTATGGGTGCAGGTTGCCTTTATACATGCTTACGGCAGCAGTGGAGGCGGGGCTGGGCTCTCCCCTGCCACATTTGAGCTTTGGTTTCTTGCATGACTAGGCTCTTGCTGAGAGGGAGAGTTAAGCAGTTTGAAGAGGATCTGGTCATGTTACCCACAGACTCATGGGAAGGGAGATGATGGTGAGGATGGTGATTATGGAGTTGATGTCAATGAAGACTATGATGGTGGTGGTGATGATGCGTATGGTGGGGATGGTCATAATTATTATAATGATGACAATGATGATGGTGACGATGGTAATGGTGATGATGTTGGTAATGGACGTGATGACAATGGTGGTAGTGGTGGTATGATAGAGATGACAATGGTGTTGGTGAGGGCTTTTGGATAGACAGTATATCAGTGAGAAGGAATTGATCAAAGTGATATTTAGTGGATTCAATACCACAGCCATGTGTTAGACTCTCTGGGGAACCAGTGGACTTTCTCAGGTTGGCACTGAACTAACCTCTCTGACTCTGAGGCTTGTTGAGCCTTCTAGGAACCTGAACGAGTAGTTGGCTTGTAAGATACACTTTAGGGCAGGCCATTCCAGCAGGCTTGCTAGTTTATAGGGCTGACCCTTGGTAGTGGTTGATTTCTACCTCATATTCTTCTTTTCTGGCTTTGCCAGATACTACACATATCTAGAGTCACAGAGATATCTAGAAGACAGAGATGCTGGAGATCTGAGCTGGGCATCCCTGGCAGCTAGGAAGCACCCTTCCGTGCAATGGACTACCTGTTGGCTGTTGGCTTGAAAGGGAAGTGAGTCAGTGACTATTTCTTATCCACCATGATATTTTTATTGATTATTTGGGGATTTCACTTAGTATACCCCAATCATACTCACTTCTCAGAAGTCCTTTCAGGTTCATTCTACCTTGTGACCTCCTTCCCCTAAAAAGAAGAGAGAAAAAACTATCAAGTCTGTTTTGTGTTTTCATATACTAAATAGAGCATGGTCAAACTCCCAGTGGCCAGTCCTATAAAAGAAATTGAGTTCTCCCCAGCCCCTTCCCAGAAGCCATCAACTGTGAAGATCTACACTTCAGTGTCCTTATTGCAGTTTAAAGACTCTTCAATGACTTCCTGTCCAGGCTGTTTCTGTTTTGAGGGGTGAGGTTGGGTGATGGGAGAGGTTGTCACAGACGCTTTCTATATCTCTCCTTCCCAAGTGTGAGTCTACAGTCATCGATATCACTGCAAAAGAAGCTTCCATGCCCTTTATAGTTCACAGCAGCACGGATTATGGACTTCTATATGGTTTCTGGTGACAGCACAGACCATTCACTGGGCTCTGGTGTCAGGATGGTTTCCAGTGGCAGTACAGACCGTGGACATCAACATTGCCCTCTGCTGTAGCAAGGACCATAACACTATCATGGGCTGGGCAGCAGCATGGCCTTCGGTGGTATCATGAACCATAGACATCAATGTGGCCTCCTTTGGGAACAGAGACCAAGAACAACCTCTGGCCATGGCAAGAACAAGGATACCTGCTGCATGGAGTTTTTTTTTTTTTTTTTTTCTATTTTGGAGATATGCTCCTGGGTGGGCCAAGCTTCCAGTCACCTGCCCAGGGAATCCTCGGATCCTTGGATGAAAGCCACACACACACACACACACACACACACACACACATATAGAACCCAGGACTACCAGCCCAGAGATGGCACCACCCACAATGGGCCCTCCCACCCTTGATCACTAATTGAGAAAATGCCTTACAGCTGGATCTCATGGAGGCACTTCCTCAACAGAGGCTCCTTTCTCTGTGATAACTCCAGCTTGTGTCAAGTTGACACACACAACCAGCCAGTATACCTGCCTACAGAGCCATGCCTTGCTCTCTTCAGCTAGACTTGGATGTGCCTTCTCCCTGTTCATAGCATAGTTCAAAGTTCCCAGGAAATGGTAGTTATAGAAGAGGACCCCTGCTCACATCCAGGGCCTTGATTGCCCCGGTTAAAGTGGAGGCAGGTTAATTCTCAGGCTTGAGACAGGATGAATCCCAAGTGTATTGGATCTTGAACCACAAAATCCCCTATCAGTGGAGGAGGCTGTGGACTGTGTTTGTCTGGTGCTTTGAAAAGCCATGGCATGCTGTGTGCTCTTTCCTCTCTGGTTCTGTGCTTGGCTTCTATGTGATCCTGCCCCAGGAAGGAGGAGGGCTGTAGAGAGGATGCCCGAGTAGAGGCCATCCCTGAGTTTGTTTACCTGTGTCTGTTTTCAACCTCTCCTGTCACACAGAAACAGTTTCACAAACTAATTACTTTGTGTCAGTCACAGGGGAGGCAGCCTCCTGCCTCCTCGGATGAACGTGAGTGGTCAGGGGCTTTGAGGTACAGCAATTTGCTGCAGAGTTCCGGAGCATGAAGACAATTACTCCAGTGAGCTCAGGCAGAAGAAGAGGTCAGGGCCGTCATGGGTTACTATTCTTGTTTCAAATGAGAAGAAACAAAGATTTGTCCCTTAAATAAGGGGGAAAAAAAGAGAGAGAAGGCTTTTGATTTTAAATGTAAGCTAAATTATGTGAAAGAGGAAGTAATAGAGTACTGTATGCTTGTGCTTCAAAGCCAAGTCTCTCTTCAAGGTCATTAATCCCTTAGCTGCTGGAGTCCTTGTTGGAGTGAGGAGAGGGGGCTGTACCCATACTGCCTAAGGCCCAACATTCCCTTATAATGGTGGACATGGGGGAACAGTTCTGTCTTGAAGACATGGAATCCATCCAGACATACCAGGCTGGATAAATGCATGTACTCTCCAGCTGCCCACACCTTTAGATGTGGATTGAGGTCGCCCTTGCTCTCATGAGGCTAGATCCAGTGAGTCAAGATTTTTCTGTTGAGGTCGTGCCAACCATAGTCTGTCCCCCTGGGCATGCTGTGAGATCTCTGAGACACTGAGCCTAATGCCACTTTGCAGGCAGGCTACAAAAGAGCTTGCTACCATGAGAGATGATAGTGACCCAGGTATCAGAGTGTGGTGAGCAGCTGCTTCGGAGGCCTGAACATTCCATGGCCATCATTACTGAGGAGGGTCCCCTGGCCCAGGGACCTGTCATAGGAAGGGTGAGGTGCCTGGGGACATGAAGACTGAACTTCTGGACCCAGAGCAGTGTTGATTATTCACCATGGCTCTGTGCGGCAGATGTGCCTTCCCCAGTGCTGGAGGATGAGCAGTGCTCCCCCTAGTCTGTGGTCAGGCCAGAATCCTGCTCGCCCTGAGACACCACTTGTGCCTTTTCCTTCTTAAGGGGGACAAGGGACATCCTTCCTACTCAACACAAGTCCAGCTAGGCTTCTTGCTATACTATTAGATCCACAGGCTGCCTGAGTTAGGCAGGCCCCACTTTCAGTAGAGTCTGTTTTAGCACTATTGATGATAGAGTGGCCTAAAGCTGAGAAGTAAATTAAAGGTGTAAAATTAACTTCAGGTTGCCCTCAGCTATCACCAGTGAGTGGAAGGGAAAAGTCAGGAGTTGTGTGTGCATGCCTAAGCACACGTGTGCCTGAGTGTGCACAAGCATGCCTGTGTAAGTGCCCACGTGGGAGTGTGTGTATGTGTCCATGTGGGGGGTAGATGTCCGACAGGAGCCTAACCTCCTCTGGCCTTTGGGACTGAGTGCCTGTTTTATGTTGTATTGAGTGAGACTTATTCCAAATGTTGCTTTCAAGTTGTAAGGAACAGTTGACAGCCCCTGGCCATGGTGCTGTTGAGAGCTTTGCGCACTTTATTTCTCCATCTGTCACCATTTGCAGGACCATTTTTTTCTGTTCCTGTCTATGCATGGCTAGGGCAGGGCAGTGGGACACAACGCAGACTTCCTCTACTGGGAATGTGACAAAGTGGGAGCTTTGTGGACTGAACTGTGCCCCAGGGTTGCATATTGGGGCACCAGCCACCACTATGATGGTATTTGGGGTCTATGCCTTAGAAGGAGACACCCATGAGGTCGTTGTCTTGGAGCCCTGATCAGAGATGCATGGATGCTGTCTTCATATGAACAGAAAGGGAAATAGGCGCATGGTTGTCCTGTATAGAGGAAGGGCCTGGTGAAGACACAGTGAGAAGGTAACCCTCTGTTATCTAACAAGAGGACTTGCAGAGGTGGCCTGCTCACATCTGTATGTGGGTTTTGCAGCTTCCAGGCCTGGGAGATAGATTTCTATGGCTAATCCACCAACTGTCATGCTCTGAAATGCCAGTCTCCATACATTCATACAAATATAATTGTGGGGGAGAAATGGAGGTTGGATTGGGATTGCGTCTCAGACTGGACTCAGGAGCATTGTGGTGCTGGGTCCATGTTCTGTTATGCCACTTTGAAGGAAGTGTCAGTCTTAAGGGTCTAGTGTACCATGGCTGCCCACAGCTTAGCATGGGGCTGCATGGAGTTCATGTTCTCAAGATGCTGCTGCTGGAGTTGAGTTTCCCTCAGAGGCCCCAGCTGTATCTTGCCTCACCAAGTGGGGCATAGCTAACTTTGGTATTACAACCATTCCTGGACTTCATGACAAAGGGCTCTGAAGACATGCCCCCGCATCTGAGACTCCTGGGACTCTCAGAATCCACCGAAGAGAACCCCCTTGCATTTGTCCCCTGTCACCCCAGGCCTGACTGCTGCTTCTCCTGCTGGGACCGAGCCACATCACTAACTGTCAAATTGCCTAAAACTAATTGGCTTAATTATCAATTTGCTTAATGGTATGTTTAACTGAAATCTATATTTATCAAATTTACATTTCTCACATAGCAGAGTGATTCCAGCTCTGTCTGAAGCTCTCCATTGATTCGATTGTCTTTTCTGCATCTGCCTATTCTTGAGGATGTCAAGAATTTTTAGTTAGTGTAAGGATGTGCCAATCTTACTTTAATATTTCCAATGAGAATCAGCCAGATCTATATTCAACACGTAAGCTCACGAGTGGCTTCTGTGCTCATCCATCTCCATCGTTAGCTGTGTAATCAGTCATGTGCAAGACGTGAATGCCTCATTCTGTTAACGACTGTCTTGGTTGTTCCTGCCCTAAGTACTTATCCCAGGCAGTGGCTGTCTTAGGTTGGGGTCTCTGCTGGAGTCTGAGGTGGAGATGGAGGTCTGAGAGGTTCCAGGTACTGTGGACCTTTCTCCTTGCTTCTAGCAGCTTCTCACATGGATAACATTGGTTTCTGTGTTTAATAGCACTTCCTGATACCCAGGGTTCTGTTCCCATAGCAAGAGCCTCAAGGATGTAAAAGTCTCAAGATCCTATGCTCTTACATGAAACGAGGCAGTGTTCCTCTCCAGAAGCCAACATTTCACAGCTCTCTTCCCCACCCTCTCACTCTTTCATTCTTCCTGACTTCTTTTCTGAGAGGTTCTCTGAGTGTTGCATGATGGGTTGTTTGTGAAGTGCAGTGTTTTCGTCTGACCTGCGCATGTGCCTTTGTGTGGTTTAAGTTACCTTTGACCTCTTGTAAAGCTAAGTAAGATCCATACATTCTGTCAACAGCTTCCAGACTAAATCGTTTAGGGAATAGCACAAGAAAAAGTTCAAGGTTCTTGTTCAGTGCGGGGGTGGGGGTGGGGGCGAGAGAGGTGGGAGGAAGAGGGAGGGGGAGGGAGGAGGGGAGGAGGGGGGGAAATATGTGAAGTGTTTCCAGCCTCCAGTTGATTGGTGGCAGGGATTTTCGTGCAAACCGTGACCAGGCTCTTTGTGGCCAGGTGAAAATGACCTGGTATCTGAAACTCTTTCTATTTAAGGGCTTTCTCATGTGCTCCCACTAAGGGTTAGTTTGGGTTTAGCTTTTTTTAGATCTTAGATTTGCCCCTAAACATGACCGTTCCAGGTTAGCATCCGCCCCCATTCCCAGGCTTTAGGAGATCAGGTCAAAAATGCTACAGAATTAAAAAAGCCAGAATACAAACCTAAGATGATGGAAGATGAGCTTGCATGGCCTGTGCTTTGTAGCCACTGCCATTCTGGCCACAGAACAGCTCCTGAGGCTGTGAGGGTCAGGTTCTACCTCTTACTACCACCAAGCACCTAGTACTGGTTAATGTCTCGAGCTATAATAAACATTTTCTTTTGAAGTCCATTTGGTTGTACAGTCTGGTGGCAACAGCACCACCTAGACTGGATGCTATGGATACTTTGTACCAGGACTAGACGACTGGTACAAAGCCAAATGTCCCCCACCCCCCACCCCTGCCCATGTCTGTCCTGAAGATAAGCAGGATTTCCAGGGGCTCCTTTTCAGGGGCTTGCATTGATGAGCTCTGTCAAACAGCACACATCCTTAGCAGAGAGGAATGTTCTTGCTGAGAAGGGCCAGCAGGGTGATTGATTGCTTCTGCTTGCAGGGGAGCCTCACCAAGATCAGAACAGAAGGAAACCAGAAGAGAGGAGCCATATTCGCTTTTTCTTCTCTGCTCCTCCCAGCCGCAGGTAGAGGGCCAGTGAAACCTGCCCTTCTGCAGGGTTTTTACCAGCATTCTCTGCGTTGTCCCATCCATTCTCAGTCCTTCCCTCTGATGCCAGGGCCCTGTGATTTCCACAGACTGCAAAACTCCGTAAGCACGAGTGTCTACATATGTCTAAATTGGATGCTGTCTAGTGTGTATAAATTAACTCCCTCATAGCTCCACACCTGGCCTTATGCAGTCCTTTAAATGTCATGCTGTGTGACAGGCTCACCAGGCAGAGGGGTTGCGTGGTCACACCGGGTGTTCTGTAGTTAGCTGTGCCCAGCTGCAGAGCAGCCAGAAGGCTTCTACCAATGATTAACCAGGATTCTTGAGAGGTGTCAGGGCCTCTGTGGACATCACACTTGGAGAAGTGGAGGAAATATTTTTTTTTCATAAGAAAATATTTACCATGGCAGGAGGGAAACTGTCATCACACATGAAGCTACAGGAGAAGCCGGGAAAATGCTGGCTGCAAAATAGAGAGAGAAATGCAAGATTTTATTTCCGGTGATAAGAACGCAATCTAATGTTTTAAGAAGAGAAGAAGCTGGGCGTGGTGGCACATGCCTTTAATTTTTAATTCCATTTAGTTTAATTTCCTAGCACTCAGGAAGCAGATGGAGGCGAGTCTTTGTGAGTTCGAGGCCAGCCTGGTCTACATAGCGAGTTCTAGCACAGCTAGGACTACATAGAGAGAACTTGTCTCAAAACCAAATAAACCAACAAATAACCCCCCAGAATGCATTGTTGTTTGTGTCCAGCAGACACCGATCTAGGTATGTTTTACCTGAGGGTGCTTGGGGCTGGGCCAGGCTCTCAGGGACAGCATACGGGATGAGAAATTGGTGTTAAGGAACAGCAATCTCAGAATACTCTGTCCTCTTCTTCCTGGGCACTATTGCCTGGGTCCTGTTGAGGTCTGGGGAAGAGAGTATGGGCACTCCCTGCCTCAGCTTTCCTAGGCAAGCCTCTTATCTATCCTCCACTTGCTGGCCATTGGCAGGAGGGTCCAGCATTGGACTCCAAGATTAAGGGACAGACAGGATGCTTAGATGTGATATCTGGCCACTGGCCACTGTTCCTTCAGGAAAGTTGCATGATGGTGGTGGGTACAATGGGACAGAGTCCTAACAACTTGCAGGCTTTGACTCCATGGACTACTTTCCCCCTCAGACTCCGTTACTAAAGCCGAATGCCTAGTTGCCGGTGATGCATGGAGCCTCACGTGTGACCTCTGGTAGAAGGCCACAGGGGGCTTTAATTCGGGATGCCGCAGCAAGGAACCAACCACAGACTGGAGAGATGCAGCGCCTCAGAATACAAATCTTAAGAATGCGGAGTCTTTCACATCTGTGTGTGAAGGACAGAGTTTTAAGTTTTCAAGGGATGAGAGAAGAGATTGATTTCTCAAGCTCTGCAGGCGACTGGATCTAGGGACTCTAGAGGACAATAAAATCTGTGGCTCCCAGCTGTAAACTACCATAGTGTTTGAACGTGGCCTGGGCACCCTTCCTAGGAACCTTGTCTCCTTTGGATGGCATGTGGTATATCATCAATGTGATGCTGAAAACATAGTTATTATAGTATAATATTTACAGAATAGACTAGAAAAGATTAAAATGGCCATTTTCAGCAGATTATTTTTTGGGGGTGGAGGGAGTGATTTTGATCCATGATTGAATGCATGGACATGGAATCATGAAGGGGGTAGAAAGTCGAATATATAAACATTCAACTTACCTCATGGATAGTACTAGTTGTCATGGTGGATGGGGGGGGGGTTGTCATGTAATATTTTAGAGGGCAATCCCTCATCGACATTTCTGAGCATGCAGTGAAGGGCTGCCCAGGAGGGGAAAAGAATGGAAGGGACCATGACTGGCCATGTGCCCTAGAAAGTCTATGGTGGTAGCAAGAAAGTCAGCTGAGGTAAGTTAGCATACAGAAGGAAACATACTGGACCCCTGACTAAGGTCGGCCTGTAATGGAGCAAGCATTCACAGAAAATACATGCTGGCTAGGAGTTTGTGGCTTGCCACTCTGGGGTGAGCTGCTGCCACAGGGAGTTTGATTGGCTTTTACTTAACACAGGTCTGGATGCTCTGGAACAAAGAGTCAGTGACCTTTCTTTAAGTTGCTGCAGAGGATCAGGAATCTGGTAAATGTCCTGTCTCCAGCTGCAGAGTTGTGTGCAGCACCAGCTATACTAGAGACCCAGCCACACCCCTGTTCAGGATGGCCATGGGTCCCAGAGAGAAACATCGGTGACTGTGAAGGGCCTTCCCACTCTTGGGAGACTGACATTCCATCCTGTCCATGTGTCCCTAGCCTGCTCTGTTCTTTCTCACTAACATGAAGTGAGACAGCATGGATCGGGACTTGGGCCTTTGTGTGTCAAATAACACCTGAGAGAGAGGTCCAGCTAGGCTGGGATGGACCCTGTAAGTCAGCTGTGTGTAGAGTCCTCTGGAAGCCATGGCTTCAGATGCAGCCACAGATCCCGGGCACCCTGGACCTCTGCTGGGCGCTCGGATGGTTGATCTGGACTGGCAGCTTGATTGGCTGAGAGATGCTCCCATGACTAGTGATGATGTTTCTGAGTGTGCTCCAGTCTAATGAATGAATCAATCCCTGGACAGAGTCACAGTATGACTCTATCATTATTGGTAGATGGTGACAGTAGGGAGTGTGGCCTTGAGGGAGGATATAGGTCTTTGGGGCATATCCTGGATCCATTTTGTTCTGGTCTTTTTTTTTTTTTTTTTAAATGTTCTCTTCTCTCTGCTTCTTGTCAGAAGTGAAGAAATCTTCATTACTCTACCCTACTGCCACTATGAGATTCTGCTCAAACACAGGACCAGACCTCCATAGACTGAGTCCTCGGAGACCATCGGAGACCATGAACCCCAAGAAGTTTTTCCTCTCTTCAGTTGTCGTTGCCTTGTGTTGGACCAGAGCAACGAGAAAGTGATGAACCACATTGAAATATGGACACAGATGCCAGCGTCTGGTGACATTTTCTCTGAGAGGACCCGAATTCCCCTCGAGGGCTGTAGCCTGGTCCCACAGAGGTCACGCAAGGTCCTGCGAAAGTTGTCTGCATTCACAGGGACAAGTGTGTGCCTGTGTGTATATGTCTCCCTGGGCGTGCACTTGAGTGTCCCTGGACAGCACAGGCTCCTTGGAAGCTGCCACTGTGTAAATCCCAGAGCCCGACTTGTTTTGACCATTGCAGACATTTGAGCATCTACTATGCAGACCCACATGTCCCGAAATCATACCATCATCTGACTCTGCCTGTCTTGATCCACCCCGAGTTACAGAACGAATTTGTTGTTGAATTTTAATGCCAGTCACTATTATTTAATTTATACCAAGTAATTCCGGAAAGGAAAAAGATGCCTGTCCAACGAGGTGTAAATCTGGTACCTGACTGCTCTTTGAAGAGGCAATAAATACAAATATCCTTACTTCTGGCATTTATAAATTATTTGCTTCATTAGGACAAAGAACATTTGACATTTTGGTACTGTGTGATGTCTGCCCAGTGTCA
>JADRCD010121240.1:0-15663 GCA_019843815.1 Montemys delectorum
AAAAAAAAAAAAAAAAAAAAAAGAAAGGATCCCCCATTTGGTTGTACACACGCTTCGTGCTTAGTGTCCTCTTGAGGCCCAACCCAGTTTGACGGATTCCAGTTCCCAACTTTTGTTAAGTTGGATGTCTCTGGGCACTGTGGGAAGAATTGTAGATGCTTAATCTCGACGATTATTAACAATTTTTTTTGGCTGTTAACTCGCCCCTTCGCATGTGAAGAAAAGTACGCCGTGGAGAAGAGCTTGAGCTCCCCTAGCTACCAGTGAAAATGGTTACGGTTCTTGCCATTATACATGCGTGTCGTACAGATTCTGAGACCACATACAGTTTTAGAATAATCAAGGTTCTTTAAAAAAGAAAAGAAAAGAAAAGAAAAGAAAAAGGAGCCAGTGGGTGGTGCACTCAGGAGTCAGAGGCAGGTGGATTTCTGATTCAAGGTCAGCCTGGTCTACAGAGTGAGTTCCAGGACAGCCAAGGCTACACAGAGAAACCCTGTCTTGGGGAGTCGGGGGACAAGAAAAGAAAGAAGGAAAAAAGAAACTACTTAGAGAGTGGGTGCTTTAGAAGTTTCTGAAAGAGGGCCTACACTCAGGTTAAGCAACAAGTGCCTGAGGCTTGATTATTGGATTTACCTCCTAGTGTAGGGGGCAGGCTTTATGTCCTTGGACACATCAGTTTATCCCAGTTACCAGAACATTTCTTGGATGTAGGTTAAATTCCAGGTTGAGTCACTTCTGGACTTAGGATGTAGCAAGGCAGCAGCAAGAGAAATCAGAAAATGCATGGTCATCTCACCAGCAGTTCTAGGAGCTAATTCATGTTAATCTCTACCCGGTGAGAGAAAGGAAAGGACCAGAGTTGACAACTGTGTGGATGAGGTTTTCTCTTGGGACAGGAAATGACTGTGGTGCCTGACATCACTGCACGAATGGACAACTTCTAGCTAAGACTGCAGGGAGGAAACTAGAAGTGAAATCTGGGCCACCCATGTCAGATGTTAGGGATATGTAATGTTAGCTTTTAGGTCCTTCAGAGCTGAGTGCTTCCCAGTCCTGGCAGAGGCATGTTAATTACCAAGTCTATTTGTGCTGGAACTTCATCTTACTTGGGAGTGTATCTTGATATGAGGTGTCCCTTTGGGTCAGGTAAAGAAGGTACTGTGAGATGGTTCAGGAACTGAGAGTGTTCCAGTTTTCTAAGAACTGGACCTTAATCTATATTGCTGGCTTATATGGCCTATAGATAGAAGACTGTAAATGCAGATTTATTGTAAGATCTTCATTCCTGTCAGGCTATCAGTGAAAACATGAGATATTTACCATCTTTTAAACTTACTGTGTTTTAGAACCTGGGATATAGTAGATGTTATATAAATATTTTCTAAAGGTATTGAACAAATTGGGCCAACAATGGAAGAGCTGCTTCTATAGAGGAGTCAGGTCACCATCGTTACGAGAAGTCAGTCGTGAGACAGTGATCCAACAAAACCCAGCTGTGCTCTTTACATTAAGATAACCATGGCATCCAGATTGTGGAATGTAGTTCACTCTGTTCTGCTCTGACCTTGTAGTATTCTGTTTAAGTTTATGCATTTCATTAAAGAGTTACTGATAAAAGTGTATTTTGCCCAGAGTATGATGAAGGGCTGTTTTCATTTGAGGGATAGTTAGATACAAAGAACTAGAGCATTTATATGAGGAATGTTGGGAGATTTATATTTAATAATGACATAAGCTAGGATTCATTAAAAACTATCCAAGTTGAGCTGGGCAGTGGTGTTGCACTCCTTTAATCCCAGCACTTGGGAGGCAGAGGCAGGTGGATTTCTGAGTTCGAGGCCAGCCTGGTCTATGGAGTGAGTTCGGGACAGACAGGGCTATACAGAGAAACTTTGTCTCGAAAAACCAAACCAAACCAAACCAAACCAAACAAAACTATCCAAGTTGAATAGTTTGGTGATTTGGTGAAGGATTTTCCACATTAAAGGGGTGGGGACAGTAATGGAAGTTCTGTAAGTTTTAGAGAAAGAAAGAAAGCTGGCAGTAGTGAAAGTTCAAGATTGAAAGGGAAGTAGCCTGTAGGAGGTTAGGACAGCTTAAATGGCTCTCGGTTACTTGGAACAGGTAAAGAGAGTTAATGGTAGGAACATTCTGTGTTGATTGATAAACATGTTCAGGAATTACTTGGCCTTGCCAAAAAAAAAAAAATTAACCCATTATTTGATCCTAAATATGTACTTTTACAGTAGTAATTTGAATTACTACTGTAGGGTTCAGAATTTAAGATTATAAATACATAGGACAATCATATTGAATATCCTGAAATGAGGTAATAAGAGGAAAATAAAACCCAAGAGGGGAAAATTCTGTAGCAAACTGGTATTAAATAGCTACTTCTGTCATTAAAAAAAATATTTTTTAATGTGGTACCAGGTATTTATGGAACCCAAAGCCTTATGCATGCTGAGCAAGCACTATACCACTGATCAGTGTCCTTTTTTGGAGTCTGGTGGCCTGGACTGATCTTGAACTTGTTTTGTAGCTGAGGCTGGCCTGAGCTCCTGATCTTGCCCTTCCTGTACTTAGTTCTCTTCTTTTTAAAATAAAGAATATGCTCAGGCAGTGGTGGAGCACGCCTTTAATCCCAGCACTTGGGAGGCAGAGGCAGGCGGATTTCTGAGTTTGAGGCCAGCCTGGTCTACAGAATGAGTTCCAAGACACCCAGAACTGCACAGAAACCATGTCTCAAAAAACAACAAAAAAAAGAAAAGAAAAGAAATAAAGAATTCTCGGTGGCTGGGGAGATGGTGCAGCTATTAGCAATAGCACTGCTTTTGAAGAGGAACTGAGTTCAGTTTTCTTATCAGAGGTCTCACAGCCACCCGTGGTTCCAGCTCTGGGGATCCAATTCTCTGGCCTCCTGGAAAACCTGCACACAGAAATAAAATAAATCTTAAAAAAATAAATAAAGAAGACAATACGGTCTAATCATACACATCTATTTTGATTGGAGATAATGTGGGTTGGCAGTTTAATGGAGTTGTGTTGCTAGACCATGGATAGTTGTTCGAAAACCCAGGAGAATACTACTCATTTGTCTTTTTCTCTTTGAGTTTCTAAAATAAGAAATTAGAAAAAGTACTCTTGAGATCTTATTTAGGAGAAAATAGATTCTAATTTCATGTTCATACATGCCTCCTCTCCATGTTAACATTAGAGTTACAAGTTAACAATTTTGTAGCCATTGTCCATTTGAATAACTATTACATACAAGGATTCTTCTATAATCTAAAAAGATAACAAACAAAACAAGAACTTTCATATAGTGGAGAGGATAGTTTAAAAAGTCACAAAGTGTTTAGGGCTTTGAAGAAAAATAAAGCAGGGAGAGACAACAGTGATGAGGTGCATTTTAAGTTAGATTGTTAGGGAAAACCTCTAGAAGATAATATAATTAGCAATCTGGTTCCAGTGAGGGGTGTGAAAGACTTGAAGGCAAAGGACACAGTAAACATAAAGCCTGCAGTTGGGAGGTGATCTTAAACTGGTGTAGCAGATGTGAGTAAGGCAAAGAAGTAAAAAATGCCAGAGGTTAGGTCATTTTTACATTTTTCTAGGTGAATTCATTGGAAGGTTCTAAGCGTAATGACATTAGATTTTACTTAAGAACAAACCTCTGGTTTGTTGAAGATTCAGTGAGTAGATGGGAGATAAATAAGCAGATCATTTGAGACATTTTGAAATAAATCAGACATTTTGAATTGGATTAAATTGATGGTATTGAAGATACCAAATTGGGTGGATTGTCAAAATACTTTGAAGATGGTGGTAACAACCAGGTTTGCTGCCACTTTAGATGTAAGGTGTGAGAAAAGGGAAGCAGCAAGGCCTTCTTGAAGCAAAGAAGAGTTGCCACTAACAGACGTCAAGACCTTAGGAGTGGCAACTTTAGGGTAGAAGTCAGGAATTTATTTTTAGACAGATGGTATTGTCAGTTAAGTAGTTGAGTACATGGATAAAATAATATAGTACATAAGAATAGAAATTGTATGAGTAATAAAATGCTTCCAGACCATTTATGTGTCAATGAGAGGTACTTTTTAAAGGGCACAATTTCTTAACATTCTAATAGTTCTGCTTTGATCAGTTTTCCCCCAGAGTTGTTTATATAGAGCATCCTGGAGTCCACAATGAACGGGCAGTTGGACCTAAGTGGGAAGCTGATTATCAAAGCTCAACTTGGGGAAGATATCCGACGAATTCCCATTCATAATGAAGACATTACTTATGATGAATTAGTGCTAATGATGCAGCGAGTATTCAGAGGAAAACTTCTGAGTAATGATGAAGTTACAATAAAGTATAAGGATGAAGGTAAGAAGATTTTTAAGGTCTTAAGTACTGTACATGTTCTTTTACCCATTTTTTTCCCAATGGACTAATTCTCCATTTCCCCCAACCATTTTATTTTATTTACTATTTATATAGTTCATACAATTTCTTTTTATGTTAAAAATGTAATTTATTAGTAGAAGGGAGTGTTTGACATTTTCACATGTATTTTTCAAATACTTTTCTTCTCCTGCTCAGATTTCCACATGTATATTCAGAGTTGAAAGATATTCTCATACTATATGTATTGGGTGGAAAAAGGATTTCTTTACCAATTGTGATGGTTTGTATATGCTTAGCTCAGGGAATGGCACTATTAGGAGGTGTTTCCTTGTTGGAATAGGTGTACCACTGTGGGCATGGGCTTAAGACCTTTACCCTAGCTGCCTGGAAGTCAGCATCTCCTGCACCATGCCTGCCTAGATGGTGCCATGTTCCTGCCTTGATGATAATGGACTGAACCTCTGAACCTGTAAGCCAGCCCCAATTAAATGTTGTCCTTATAAGAGTTGCCTTGGTCATGATGTCTATTCTCAGCAGTAAAACCTTAAAACAGAAATTGGCACCAGGGACTGGGGCATTGCTGTGATAGGCCTGGCCATCCTGTTTGAAAGAATGTAGATTTTGGGACTTTGGATTTGGAAAGCAAGAAAATGCTTTAAGTGGGTTTGATGGGCCATCCTAGTAGGAACATGGAAGACTTTGTTGCTGAGGATGATTTGAACTGTAGAAGCCTAGTTCTAAAAGTTTCAGAGGAGAAGGATTTTAATAAAGAGAAACTGTCGTGTTCATGATATTTCGGTGAAGAATGTGGCTGCTTTTTGCCCTTGTCTGAAGAGTCTACTGGAGGCTAAGGTAAAGAGATTTATATTAATTACATTGACAAAGGAAGAGCATTTTGAACAAGCGTAGTGAGTCTAGAAAGGAAAAATATAAAATATATGGTTCAAGTATTAAAGGGGTACCAGGAAGTAAAATGAAGCTAAGTCCTATTTTCAAGGGTATTAAATTGAGTTAAGGGAGTAGTGACTTTGGGCAAGACTATACCCAGCTAAGTTAAGGTTTAGGCATGGTAGCACAAGCCTTTAATTCCAGGAGGCAAAGACAACCAGATCTCTTGAATTCAGTGCTAGCCTAGAACAAAGCAAGTTCTAGGTGAAGAAAAACTTAAATCCAGGGTTGGTGGACCACACCTTTAATCCCAGTGTTTAGAAGATAGGCATTTAGATCTCTGAGTTCAAAGTCACTTTATGGAGCAAGTTCCAGGACAGTCAAGTTTAGGCAGGGAAGGAGTTAGAATACAGAAAGCTGTTGATAATGTAATAGAACAAGGGAGCCAGGTTCCAGCCCCAGCAAGCAGCAGAACTCTGCAGCTTCAGCCACGTGTCTCTGAGGGCTTTAGAATCTAGAATAGAAGGCATTACTGGGACAATTGATTCTGGTTAGGTGGAGCTAAGAAATTAGTGGTGATTAAGAAGAGACCAGCATCACTGAGGTGAAATCTTCTGGGGAGTTTTCTGAGAGCACAAAGAAGTTGTATTCCAGAGATAGCCAAGGTAGCTGTACTTCATAATGTGTAAGATCATCCACCTTCTGAAGCATGAAGGGGTCATGGAGAGCAGCTGAGGCTCAACATTGTAAGAGGCCATGGAAGGCCATTGGTGAAGGCACAGCCTCAGTTGCAGTTGATGGCCTAGGACTGAAGGAGTCATGCAAAAGATTTGAGGCTTGGCAATTGGTAAAGGCTAGTTGCAGCAAAAGACTCCAATGTATTTGAGATGCCAGTACCATGGGATGCTCACCAAGAACAGCAGTGGCAGTGGAGTGGAGTCAAGCTGAGCTTAGAGTGCTACAGAGGGCATTGCTGGAGAAGTGATACCAGCCCTTTGGAGGAACCCAGAATATCATGTGTGGATCCCAGATATTGAAATAAGAAGCTGTAACACTGAAGTTGCCTTGGAGACCTCATGATTTTCCAGATGCCAGAGCCATATGCAGATTAATGCTGAGGAAAGCTGCTAACAGAGAGTAAAACCACACCAGGAGAAAGAAGTTTCTTGTAGTCAACAAAGACAAAAAAAAAGAGTTGGAGATCTGAAGACTACTTTGACATCAGACATGGAGATGCAGAGTTTGTAGTTTGTTCAGCTGGTTTCCTGTCTTGCTTTAGGGATTCCAGTTAAGTGATTGGATGAATCTCAGAAGAGACTTTGAACTTTGGACTGTTAACATTGTTGACACTGCTATAGAATATGGGGACTTTGGAAGTTGGACTAAATATATTTTGCATTATGGTCTGAGTAGTGGGTATGGCCTCCATAGATTCATGTGTTTGAACAAGCCTATGGGAGCTAGGGAGTGTAATGTGATGGTTTGTATATGCTTAGCTCAGGGAGTGGCACTATTAGGAGGTGTAGCCTTGTTAGAATAGGTGTGTCACTGTGGGCATAGGCTGAAGACCCTCACCCTAGGTGCCTGGAAGTCAATATTCTGCTAGCAACCTTCAGATGAAGATGTAGAACTCTCAGCTCCTCTTGCACCATGCCTGCCTAAATGGTGCCATGTTCCTGCCTTGATGATAATGGAGTGAACCTTTGAACCTGTAAGCCATCACCAATTAAATGTTGTCCTTATAAGAGTTGCCTTGGTCATGGTGTCTGTTCACAGCAGTAAAACCCTAACTAAGACACCAACCAAATACAGGAAAGCTGGCTTAAACAAAGGCAGATGTCTCTGTATCCCTTTACTCTTTTTCTCTTCTTCCTTTGGCAGGTTCTTACTATATAGTCCAAGACCAATATGGAACTTGAGGTTAACTACATCTGTCCAGATGTCTTTCTTTATTGCTGGAATTATTGGTGTGCATTATGCTGATATACATTGTCAATTTATTATATGCAGTATTCTTGGGCTCATTTGACCACTATTTTTTATGGAGATATATTTTGCTTAACAAATATTTCATTAAACATAGTAGAATTACAGTTGCATTTCCTGATTTCATTACTGACAACTGCTTTTCTCTGAAGACTGGCTTTAAATCATGATGGTTGTTATTTATTATAGAAATCTTACATTCTCAGTGATTCAACATGCAAGAAAATCAAGAAATGTTATCTAGCATCCTGTGGCTTACCCTGAGCATTAACATCCAACATGCAGAACAATACTCTGAAGAGATTTTACTTAGCTAGGGTTTGAGATGTTGGATATCTGTACATATAGCATTGGTCAGAGCCTGCTCATGTGGCTTTGCTGAGCTGCAGGTGGAAATTGATTATCACTTGGCACCTATTTTGGACAATGCTGAGGGCTGGGAAAAAAAGGGAGTAAGAGGGTAACCTGCATCCCACCAGAGCTTGGGTACTCTGGGCTGGTGGACAAGGGAGACTGCGCTCTCTTCACTCCGCTGGGTGGGTGTCTGGTTGTGGGAAGCCACCGTATCCCTGTCCTTGGGAGTGAAGAGGGAGCTGTCCCTTGGGTTCTCAGTCATCCAGATGTTGCTGGATACAGAGGAAGAACTGAGAACGAATTTGAGGAGCTGAGAATGAATTTAAGACCCCGGAGGCAGCTCCTTCAGTCCTAGGGCCAAAGGGAGAAAGGAGCGAGGAGAAAAGGGGCCTCCCCGTAGTTCCTGCACAGGCGAGAGTCCTTGGTCCTGTCTTGGCTGGAAACGCTGGTAGATTTTCCCTTCTGGAAAGCACAGTGAGTCTAGATGAAAAGAGGTGTAGTCTATAGTTTTTAGGCTTTATTGTAAAAAGGAGAGGGAGAGAGGGAGAGGGAGGGAAGGAAGTAGACCGGGGGGGGGGGGGGGAAGTAGGGACAGGCCATGGCCACATGGAGAGAGGGGGAAGAGGAGGGCGAGAGGTAGAGTCAGAGCAAGAAGTTAAGAGTAAGAGAGAGGAGGGGGCAAATAGCTCCTTTTATAGTGGGCTGTGCTACCTTTCTGTTCCCAGGTATCTGGGGTGGGACATACCTGACTGTGGTCAGGTGACTGGGGGTGGAGTCCAGCCAGAATACTGGGAGTTTGGGGCATTGTCTAGCCACAGGATAATGGTGTGGAGGGCTCATGGTGTCAGGCGTCTGGGGGGGGGGGGGGGGCGTGTAGCTTTACTGTTCGTTTGATCCCTTGTAGAATTTTCTACTGGGTCTTCGGAGTAAGCCTTGCTCAACCAAGAACACAGACTGCCAACAGGACAACTTGCACTGGTGATCAGCTAAGTTGGTCATCTACCAATGTGTGTAAATTCTCCTTTTCTGTTAACAGATGATCTGAAATAAGCCAAACAAAATTTTAAGAGTCACTCATGTTCTTCCTTCTCTCTTGAGCAATCTCATCTGATTATAAATACATAGTTTTAACTCTAGACTGTTCAGATGTATTCCTTAGTTAAGTCAATTTCTTCTCTTGTATTTACAACTCAATTTTTAATTTTTAAATTTTTTTTAATTCTTTAATCCTTTTAATCCAGATTTCATATCCTTCCCAGTCTGCCTCCTAACCACTCCCCATCCCATACCTCCCCGTCTCCTTTCCTGGTCTCCAGTCTCCAGGAGGATGTCCCTACTCACCCCCAACCCCACCAGGCCTCCCTACTCCCTGGGGCCTCAAGTCTCTGGAGGCTTAGGTGCATCATCGAGGCCAGACCTGGCAGTCCTCTGCTGTATATGTGTCTGGGGCCTCATATCAGCTGGTGTAGGCTGCCTGGTTGGTGGCTCAATGTCTGAGAGATCTCGGAGGTCCAGATTAGTTAATACTGTTGGTCTTCCTATGGGGCTGCCCTCCTTCTCAGCTTCTTCCAGCCTTTCTCCAATTCCACCACCTGGGTCCATTGGTTGGGTACTTGTATCTGCATCTGACTCTTTCAGCTGCTTGTTGGGCCTCTCAGAGGGCAGCAGTGCTAGGTTCCTGTCTGCAAGCACAGCACAGCATCAGTAACAGTGTCAGGCCTTAAGGCCACCCACCCCTTGAGCTGGATCCCATTTTGGTTCTGTCACTGTATCTCCTTTTCTCTCTTCTTCTCCATTTTTGTCCTTGAAGTTCCTTCAGACAGATTCAATTCTGGGTCAGAGCTTTGACTGTGGGATGGCAACGTGATCCCTCTACTTGATCTTCTGTCCCTCCATTGGAGGTAGACTCTATAAGTTCTCCCTCCCTACTGACAAGTCTCTCCCTTTGAGTCCTGAGAGTCTCTTACCTCCCAGGACTCCAGTATATTCTAGAGGGTCCCCCACCTCCTACCTCCAGAGGTTACCTGTTTCCATTTTTTTCTACTGGCTGTCAGGGCTTCAGTCCTTTTCTTCCACACCGCCCCCGCCCACCCCCATACTTGCACGTGTTCTCTCTTTCCCTCTCCTCTTTCACTCAGATCCCTCCACCCCCCACCCCCCACCCCCCATGATTGCTTTATTCTCCCTCCCAAGTGGGATTGAGGCATCCTCACTTGGGTCCTTCAGCTTGCTGACCTTCTTGAGTACTATGGGTTGTGTCCTGAGTATGCTGTACTTTTGGCTAATATCCACTTATTAGTGAGTACATACCATACATGTCCTTTTGGGTCTGAGTTACATCACTCAGGATGATACTTTCTAGTTTCATCCATTTGCCTGCAAAACTCATGATTGTATCTTTTTCGAGACAGGGTTTCTCTGTGTATCCTTGGCTGTCCTGGAACTCACTCTGTAGACCAGGCAGGCCTCAAACTCAGAAATCCACCTGCCTCTGCCTCCCAAGTGCTGGGATTAAAGGTGTGCGCCACCACCGCCCAGCCATGATTGTATCTCTTTATATTTCTTTCCTCAATCCATCCACCTACCTACCCTTCTTTCTTTCTAATCTGTTCATGCATTCATCTATCCATCTATTTTTACTGGGCTGGGGATCAAATCTTCTAGGCAAGCATTTTACCACTGAGCCACAACTCAAAATTTTAAAAATCATTTTAACTCGAGACACTCTATTCTTGCCTCACACTTAGCACATCTTTAAACTGACCTTATGACTGGCATTCTCTTGTCTCCTTCTCATGTAGTGGAAGTGTCACCAAACTTCAAAGGGTCAGCGTCTCTGTAGCTTTGCCTCTCAACAGAAAACCTCTGTTATACTACTGTCATTTTTAAAAGACGCCGGGCAGTGGTGGTGTCGCACGCCTTTAATCCCAGCACTTGGGAGGCAGAGGCAGGTGGATTTCTGAGTTTGAGGCCAGCCTGGTCTACAGAGTGAGTTCCAGGATAGCCAGGGCTAAACAGAGAAGCCCCGTCTTGAAAAACCAAAAAAAAAAAAAAAAAATGTAAAAGACATAGTTCATTATTCTACAAAAACAAGAGGTTCTGTTGGGCATGGTTTGTGCCTTCCGCTTTAGGGTATCTTCCTTATTGAAATCTGTCCTCCATATCCAGTTACTACATTTTATTTTCTTCCTTTCTCCCTGTCTCCGTCTCTATTTTTCCTTCTTTCCCTCCCTCCTTTTCTTTTCTGTGGTATTTTTTGAAAAATGTGTTTAATTTGTTCAGATTGTTTCACGGTCTGCTGGCAGCTACATAAGATGGCAACTTCTCTGACGTGCCAACACAGACACGCACTCTGTGTCTGAAGTTAAAGTTCCCATGGCTGTGAAGAGACACCATGACCACAGCAGTTCTTACAGAGGACAGCAGTTCATTGGGGCTGACTTACAGTTCAGATGTTTAATTAGTCCATTATCACCACAGCAGGAAGCATGCACGTGGTGGCATGCAGGCAGACATGGTGCTATAGAAGGAGCTGAAAGTTGTACATCTTGATCGGCAGGCAGCAGGAGGAGGCTGCTCCATAGTGGGCGTAACTTGATCATGTGAGACCTCAAAGCTTGCCTCCATGCTGACACACTTGCTCCACCAAGGCCACTCTAATAGTGCCACTCCCTATGTGCCAAACATTCAAACATATGAGTGTGTGGGGAGGAGGGACATAGCTATTCAAACTGCCACGTTGTTACTGTTATGGGATTCAGGAAAAGAAAAGGGACTAAGACTTATTACAGAAAGTGTCACTATTTTTGCATCAGTATGTTAATTTCTATAAAATGTGTTTATGAGCAGAATCCCTGAGAATTGAGCATTATTATGTATGTATATATATATATATACATATATGTATATATATATATATATATACATACATACACACACACACACACACACACACACGTACGTATGGGTCTGCTTATGAAGTTCTAATAACAGTTACAAAGTACCTAGTTATGCCTGGCTTTTTGACATGTTTGTTTGTTTGTTTAAAATACCATGTTTTAACAAGTTTTAACATTGGTTCAGTTAGTCTCACAAAATTGGGTGAGACATAGTTAACTCTCTCTTCTGACTGGTTCCCTGTACCCCATACCACCCCATATCATTCCTTAACTTTGTTAATGCGTTTGAAACATTCAGTTGATATTCTAATTACAATATTTTTATTCTTAGGATCCTAAGGGATCTCAGTCTTCAGTATGCATTTTATATATATATATATATATATATATATATATATATATATATATATTTATATAAGAACATGTATTAACTGGAAAAAATTTAGGGTTTAATTTTCAACATGGTCAGTGATCTAAAAAGTTTCACTGTGGTTTACTAAAGCAGTCCTATTAAACCCTTTTGCAGTAATTTATGTAACTCTCCCTCAATTTGTGTTAGTATATTTTATTAAAAATAAGGATTTGAACTATGGGAATCCTCGGTTTTCATGCTTGATACACTTATTTAAGTGTTATACAGTGGAAAGAATTTTCAGTCTAATGTAGTAATTTGTGATATTGCTACATCTCTGAGGACTAAAAGTTAATGTGTATGATACATTTTCAAGACAGGGTTTCTCTGTGCAACCCTAGCTATCCTCATCTCTGTTGACCAGGCTGGCTGTCTTCAACTCAGAATCACTTGCCTCTGCCTCTGCCCTCCTACTAGGATTAAAGCCCTGTACCACCACACCCTGCCTAACTTTGTCTGCATTATCTCATGAATATATGGTATTTATAAGATTAGTAGACAAAGTTGATTTAGTATTTCTTTAAAAAAAAAAAAAAATCTTCGCAGATATTTATGAACAATTCTAATTCTCTGTAATTTACATTTTTTGTATGATGTAGTTTATTACTGATGGGAATCTGAATTTATTTTTATTTTTAATTTCAGATGGAGATCTTATAACAATTTTTGATAGTTCTGACCTTTCCTTTGCAATTCAGTGTAGTAGAATACTGAAACTGACATTATTTGGTGAGTAGCAAACTTTAAGGTGAATTTATTTTTGTAGACCCAAATGTGTTTTTCTTTGCTTTGGATTTTTCCTTCTAATGGCTCAGAGTTACATACTCTGAGTTAAAATACTTGCATTCTGGTGAGACTTTGAATTACTTGAAACTTTATGTATTAGTAGAAGTTTAATTCACGCAAAATTAAAGATTATTTTGGTTTTGAGATGAGATGTAATTTAGGAATCTCTAGTAAGAGTACTATAGTTTTAATTCATAATGTCAGATTTTGGCTTTGTTAGGTTATTTATGTTTGAGAAAATTAATGTGTTCAGTTCTATATTTGTTTTGTCAGCCCAAATTGTAACGCCTTGTATGTCCGCTGTAGAAGTCATTGCAGGGCTCAGGCTGCCTCTGAGGTCTGTATAATTACCGTCCTCTGTATTATGTTTCCTTTTAGGGCTTAGCACATAAGTCTGCTACTTTGAGTATTATTTTTCAGGGAGTAAAAGCTGACAGTGCTGGGTCTTGGATATAGTTCCAGGGTAGCTAGGGCTTCACTTGAGTCCCTATCTCGGGAGGGATTGGGGGGAGAGATAAAAGGAAGTAGGGAATTTGGCATCAACTGTGTATCTTGTTTGATTTTTGTTACTTTTTAAAGGCATATATTTTAATGCTTTTAAATTCCAGCATTGTAAAAATACTATTAGGGAGTAGGTAGATGATGGCCCAGTTGGTCAGTTTGCTGCAGTACATACAACCTGAGTTCTGATCTGTAAACAGCTGGGAATCGTAACTCCTGCTCTGGAGTAGAAAGAAATGGGCAGATCCAGGGCCTGCTGGCCAGCTGATCTAGCCAGCTGGGAAAAGAGGGTTGAGAGAGAGCCCTGATTCCAAAAGAAAGGTTAAAAGGCATAGAGGAACCACTGAGCATCAGCCTTTGGCCTCCATGGGAGCACTCACCTACATGCATACGCCACACCTAGAAACAAGTTAAAGTAAAGGGATGACAGTAAACTTCATGTGTGTTATTTCAGTGGCAGAATTATTCTAGTCTCACCTCCTAAGTTTAAGCAGATTAATGCTTCTTCTGTTTTAGTTAATGGCCAGCCAAGACCCCTTGAATCAAGTCAGGTGAAATATCTTCGTCGAGAACTGATAGAACTTCGAAATAAAGTGAATCACTTATTGGACAGCTTAGAGCCACCTGGAGAACCAGGACCTTCCACCAGTATTCCTGAAAATGGTAAACTGAATTTATTTTATTTTATCGTAATGAATTACTTTACCATTTTTGTGGAGAGAGAGGATTATTTGATTATTTCGTAGGAGTAAGATGGCATCCTTAATATCTTTATTTTCCTTGCTTCTGCTTTTGTACATGTCAGCATTCCCACAACTATTTGTCAAGATACTGTAAAACTTGCATTACAGTACTTTGATTGAATCATAGAGCCATGGGAAGACAGGGCCTGGAATCCCATTTTTTTTTTTTTTTTTTTTTTTTTTAGATATTTTCTTTATTTACATGTAAATTTTCCCTTTTCCAGGTTCCCCTCCAAAAAACAAACAAACAAACAAAAACAACAAGAACAAACTTCTTTTGCCTCCCCTTCCCCATGCCTGCCACCCCACCCTCTCCCACTTATTGGCCCTGGCATTCCCCTACACTGGGGCACAGAACCTTCACAAGGCCGAGGTCCTTTCCTCCTATTGATGATCAAATTTGCAATCCTCTACTATACACATGCTGCCGGAACATTCAGTCCCTCCCTGTATAGTCCTTGATTGGTGGTTGGGTCCCTGGGAGCTCTGAGGGTACTAGTTAGTAATTGTTGTTCGTCCTAAGGGGCTGCAAACCCTTCAGCTCCATAGAACCTTTCTCTAACTCCTTCATTGGGGACAGTGTACTCAGTTCAATGAATGGTTGGAATATAGGAAGAATGACCCACAAACCACAAGAAATTTAAGAAGAAGGAAGACCAAAAGGTGGACATTTCATTCCTTCTTAGAAAGGGGAACCAAACACACACAGAAGGAGTGGCAGAGATTAACTATGGAGCAGAGACTGAAGGAAGGACAAGCATATAGCTATCTCCTGAGAGGCTCTGATAATACCTGGAATCCCATTTTTAAAGTACTTTCTAGGGCTGGGGAAGTAACTCGGTGGTAGAGTACTTACCTGACATATGCAGTGCTCTGTACTCAGTCCCCAGGACTGAATAATAATAAGTAAATGTGTTCAGGTGAGTGCATAAAGAGTACATTTGTGATGATTTCTTTAGTTTGTCTTAGTCCATACAGTAGGCCAGTTTTTTTTTTTTTTTTTTAAAGATTTATTATTATAAATAAGTACACTGTAGCTGTCTTCAGACGCACCGGAAGAGGGCGTCAGATCTCATTATGGGTGGTTGTAAGCCACCATGTGGTTGCTGGGATTTGAACTCGGGACCTTTGGAAGAGCAGTCGGTGCTCTTACCCGCTGATCCATCCCACCAGGCCCAGTAGGCCAGTTTTTAAACACTTTTGACTCATGAATTGTTATTAGTGTGATAATTAATGAATCGTAGGAATTGATTTTATGTAATAAACAACTAAATTTCAGCCGGACAGTGGTGGCGCATGCCTTTAATCCCAGCACTTGAGAGGCAGAGGCTGGCGGATTTCTGAGTTCTAGGCACCAAGATGTATTTTAAAATATGGACTGAAATTAAAAGCATATTTCATAGGTTGAAAGTATATGTGTATATGCGTGTGTTTAAAAAACTATTCAACTTTTATTTAATGTTCTTAACTATTTCACGTAAAATGATTTTGTAAATGGCTGCTCATAATTTTCAAATGTTTAAAACTATACAAGTTTTGCTGGGTAGTGGTGGCGCATGCCTTTAATCCCAGCACTTGGGAGGCAGAGACAGGCAGATTTCTGAGTTCGAGGCCAGCCTGGTCTACAGAGTGAGTTCCAGGACAGCCAGGGCTACACAGAGAAACCCTGTCTCGAAAACCCCCTTAAAAAAAAAAAAAA
>JADRCD010121242.1:0-16063 GCA_019843815.1 Montemys delectorum
GTCTTCCTTCTTCTTAAGTTTCTTGTGGTTTGTGGGTCGTTCTTCCTGTATTCCAAACTTCTGGGCTAATAACCACTGATCAAAGAATGCATACCATATGTGATCTTTTGTGATTGGGTTACCTTACTCAGGATGATACTCCAGATCCATCCACTTCCCTAAGAATTTCATAAATTCATTGTTTTTAATAGCTGAGTAGTACTCCATTGTGTAGATGTACCACAGTTTCTGTATCCATTCCTCTGTTGAGGGACATCTGGGTTGTTTCCAGTTTCTGGCTATTATAAATAAGGCTGCTATGAACATGGTGGAGCATGTGTCCTTATTACATGTTGGAGCATATTCTGGGTATATGCCCAGGAGTGGTATGGCTGGGTCCTTTGGTAGAACTATATCCAATTTCCGGAGGAACTGCCACACTGATTTCCAGAGTGGTTGTACCAGTTTGCAATCCCACCAGCAGTGAAGTAGTGTTCCTCTTTCTCCACAACCTCTCCAGCATCTGCTGTCACCTGAGTCTTTTATCCTAGCCAATCTGACTGGTGTGAGGTGGAATCTCAGAGTTGTTTTGATTTGCATTTCCCTAATGACTAAGGACTTTGAACATTTCTTTAGGTGTTTCTCAGCCATTTGGTGTTCATCAGTAGAGAATTGTTTGTTTAGCTCTATGACCCATTTTTTAATAGGGTTGTTTGGTTCTCTGGAGACTGACTTCATGAGTTCTTTGTATACATTGGTTATTAGCCCTCTATCAGATATAGGGTTGGTAAAGATCTTTTCCCAATTTGTTGGTTGCCGTTTTGTCCTATTGACAGTGTCTTTTGCCTTACAGAAGCTTTGCAACTTTATGAGGTATCATTTGTCAATTCTTGATCTTAGAGCATAAGCTATTGGTGTTCTCTTCAGGAAATTTTCCCCTGTGCCTATTTGCTCGAGGTTCTTCCCCACTTTACTTTCTATTAGTTTCAAAGTATCTGGTTTGATGTGGAGGTCCCTGATCCCCTTGTGCTTTAGCTTCTACTTATTCAAGTGTTAAAATTAAGCCTTATCTTATATATTGATATATGGGCACACATATATCTAAGCTCTCTATTACTTATGATATCTAGACATTTTAAAATATAATTTTAATTTCAATATTATGAGTAAAATATACACATATGATTATTAATTCCTTCTTAGGCTTTCAAGTTACTATTGCCTTAACATAAATAACAACAAAATATTAACTGGCTATTGTTTATATTATATTTCTATACTTACTGTTCATAGCCAGATTACAACAGATTATAAAACTGACTATTACAGTCAAGCATTTAAGACATTTTGTCAACAATTAATGTTTCCCATATTTACTGAGATAATTGATGTTTCTAGGAGACAATGTTTGCTCAATGTGCGCTTTGCACTTTGAGAATTTGATTTTTATATTTTAAATATTAAAGAAGGGGGAATATGCACTCCTCTGCACTCCACTCCAAAGTTACCGCCAAAAGCATTTTGTTTTTTGCTGTTTTAAGAAACGTTTTGTTTTTTAACTAATTTGAAAAATATTTCTTTTTCTTTTTTTTTTTTTTTTTTTTTTTGGCCTCTTTTAAGGCATGCTTCGTTTTCTGCTTGTTTTTAAAGACATGTTGCCTTTCGCTGGTCTTGAAATATATGTATATCTTTTTGCAGTCTGATGCTAGAAGTTAGTCTGATGCGGGTGGCCATTGGCATCCACACATTTTCAGTTTTTAGCCATGATAAAAAGGCATGTTGCTCCACTTACTAACACATTGTTTTTCTTTACCCCACTTTGTTCTGGAGAAGGGGCCCTGTTTGTGTTGGAACATAATGGCTGCCTAAAATTTTGAATTGTCGAGTGGATACAGACATAAAATACTTTTTATAAACATGTTTTTATAGTGAAAATTTTTATAGTGAAACAAGTTTACTTGACTGAAATAGCCTTCATCTTTTTTCTAAGAAACGACAGCAGCTTCCCTCTACTCTTAGAGGTCAAGTTTTGGGCCTATATGTTGCTAATTTGCAACTAAAGTGCCTGAGACATCTTCAAGTTATTGTTACTTTTAAATTTTTAAGTTTTTCATCTCAAGCAGACTCATTCCCGGAGTACAAAGACAATCAAAACTCACTCATTCCCGAAGCCCTATTATCTAAAAAGCAAGCTCAGTTCCGGAGCGCACACACACTTTAGCTCAATCTCGGAGCTTTTGACATGAAAATTACTTATTGACAAGTGAACTGAAGGCCTATTGAAGGCAAAGCTATTGAAAAGGCTTCTAGCTTGGGAGTCACTATTTTGCAACTTAATCAGGTGTCTATGCCCAGCTGCCCATCAGCACTCCAGAGCTGCTTCATGTGGACTTCAGGAAAGGTGGACTCCAGAGAGACTGTGGTAGTTCCTGGACCTTGCTAGCGATAAAGGCAAGTCTTGGCATTAGAGTCACGGACAAGGTACATTCAAAAACCTGTGGTCCACAAGCTAGGGCTCTGGTAGATGTCCATCTAAGACAGAGGCACATGCCGAGTGGCTGTGTTTTGATAAAACACGTAAAGAGCCCGGTTTGTAGTATAAACTAAGCTGCACATGACCTTAAAGATGAGTAAGGACATCTGGCCAGAGATATTCAAATACACAGGCTATTTTCCGACTAAGCACTATAAAAATTCCCATGCAAGACTGTGCCATATGAATATGCCTTGTCCTGCTGTTTCCTATATAAAAAGGGAGGGACTGTAACCTCCCTGTGAGAGGGTGGTTTCTTCAGATTCCCGCCTGCCTCAGATAACCACATCTCTCTGCCCACCTCCTGCTAATTGCCACACCTCTGTCCAGGTTCCAGTTAAGCCGGAAGTCCCACCTTCAGAGACTGAAGAAGAATTTTCTGATTGGGCCAGGTTGTTGATGAACTTGTGGGAGGGGTTTTGCCTTATTTATCCTACCTGTTTGATTGTAACAAAGAGAATTGAATGAAACATGGCTGAGTAATCACATATCCGTGTTGGCTAATTTTTTAAGAATCCTTCCACGTGGTTAAAGGTAACATAAAATGGCTTGCCAGGTCCCTTATCACTTTCCAGAAAACCCATTGGTAATCGTGGCAGCTGGACTACTACATATATATATATATATATATATATATATATATATATGCACATATATACATATACATATGTATATATATGCATATATATACGTATATATATGTATATATGCACATATATACACACTCATATCTTCTATCCAATTAGAGTTGGACATATTTAGAGATATTGCAGCATTAAAATTATCTATGGCCACAGTATATTACTTCATATCTCTTTTTATACTTCCTTATTTGAAGTATAAAGTACATCATAATTATATTTCTTGTTTCATAAGAATTGTCTGGCTGTTTATCAGTACAGATGGCTTTTCTAATACTTTGTGAACTAACGAAAGAGTAAAAGGTGAGGTAAGGCTGCATTAGGTGTAAATCAATGGTGTTGGAATGAGAAAATGTTCCTATAGACTGTGTGTGGTGCCCTACAAACAACACATTTATACATCTTTGAAAGTTATTAATTTACTAATCCTGCAAAAGGAACTCAAAATGTAAAATGGTATCCAGGATATTTTCCTTTTAAATGTTATACTAACTAATGATGATATGTTAATTAGTTACTTTCCCTTGCTTCGAAAAAATACCATGACCAAAATCAGCTTAAGGAAGAAAGAGTTTATGGTGGCCTCTGTTCCAGAGGGATCCAGTCACCTGGGTGGGGAAGCCATTGCATGGTGGTTTCTGTTCCAGATGGACACAGTCAGCTGTGGTAGGGAAGGCATTGCATGGTGGTTTCTGTTCTAGAGGGATACAGTCAACTGTGGTGGGGAAGGTATTGTATGGTAACAGGAGCAGTGAACAGATAGCTCACACTTCATTTGCCCACAGGAACACACAGAAAAGTAGTGATCCTTAAAGCCTAACCCAAATGACATATGTCCTCCAGAAACACCCTGCCTTCTCAGGGCTCCATAATCTCCCAAACAGCTCAACCAACTGGGGACCACATGTTCCAATAAGTGAACCTAATAGAGAAAGTTCTCATTCAAACCACCTTAGTAACATGTCACATTTGGATGCATGGTTAGTAATTATCTATACCTATGAAGGTTGGGATATAGATGCAAATCCTAATTCTATTGTGTATGATTCATGTTTTGACATTCTCCAGACTTTGGCCTATCAGCCCCATTCCTGACACATGCTAAGTAATTGGGTGTAAAGACAGACAAGCCCAAATCTTATCCCTTAAGCAATTCCAATTTTTTAAAAGAACCACACAGAGAGTCAGGTTACATAGACACTGTGGCCTACACAAAACATATTCACTTTCTTATGTAATAACATGTGATAAAGTTTTCCACAAGAAACTGGGCATGCAAACTGGTTGCTTGGTGCATACAATATCATGTCCTTTCCTCTCAATGCCCTTCAAAACCCTCTGGTAGGCTTCAAAGTAAATATGCATATTAAATCACTCCAAGTTTAATTTCAACTTCCAGACAACCAGAAGCTCAGAATTTGTTAAATGGTGCTGACCTTTATCTGTGCCATGGGATAAGAAGGAAATTACTTTTAATTGTTAGATAAAATCAAATGCCTTTGTTTGTTTAAAAAAGCAGCAGAGTCATGAGGAGCTCTGCAAGACAGGGAGAGAATGGAAGGTGAATATTTGAGTAAAATATTCATAACATGAAACTGTAAAACTTGATGTCTTTTAAAAGTAAAGCTTAGTATATTGAATGGCCAGAAATAAAACTTCCTATTTCTTCCCCCTAATGCCTTTTGTGAAGTTTTTCATGTATTTCCCAGTCTAGTTTTTCCATTTTTCTTATCATAACATTATCTACACTACAATAAGAGTAATCTGTCACAAGCAAAAAAAGGAACATTGTAGTTCCCTTGCTGTACTACAAGGAAAATTTTCTTTTTAGAAGAAAATTTAATCCATTTAATGGAAATAGCAAAGCCTTCCACATATGACCTCTTTGAGTCTTTTGAGGGCTTGTCAGTTTTGGGATTTTGCATCCTACAAGGTGAACACCCTTATAAGGCCATGATCTCTTTTGGCCTTATAGAAATCTAGATTTTTGTTGTATACCCCTCTGTTTCATCTGCATTTCCATCAGTTCTTCTACCAACAATTCCTACAGTCACAAGGAGCAATCCAGATGCCTAGGGTGGTCTACTGCAGTCTGCCATGTGTCAGATCACCTTGTATTTTAATTACTCGTAGAGCACCTTCCTTTATGAAAGCTTTGATGTGTCTGGATGCATGCTTGTTTTATGCCTATAGCATACTGAGATTTAATTTTTGAAATAGAGCATCTGTAGGTTCCTGAGAATAACTATGAAAACAGATGTAGGTATTTTTCACATAGATGGATTTTCTGTATTGACAAAGGTCCTACATTCTTCTTATGACAGCTAAAGGAGAACAGTTCTTTACTATGTGACACTATTTATCTAGTTCCTGCATGCATCTGTCTTTTTTTTATATTCTCTGGATAGTTTTAATCATTAGGACCAAATTTCCTACCTTCTTATCAATCCTGCCACAACTTACAGCCCATTTATGTTATAGAGGACATATCAAAATACTATTAAACTCTCTTAATGTGAAATTCTCATTACAAGACCAAAAAAATTAATCTTTCATTGCATTTCTTTTCTGTGTCAATGATGCCACCCTCCCCAAAGCTAGGCACAGTAATCATCTTAAGTCTCCTCTACTCTTCTCATCTTGCTAGTATAACCTCATTCATTTGGATTCCTACATTCTCAATTTGGACTCTAGATCTAAAGATGACCCCTGCTTTCAGCACTGTGCAACCAGTGAATACATTTCAACAGATGCAAATCTGATAATTTGCTTCAAATCAGTGCCTACTCTCATTGTTGCACCTTCTGTACTCAGTGTCCTCATAAGCCAATCAATTCTATCACTCAGTATCCAGGAAGCTGCACCTCTTCTGTGAAGATGTTCATCCTCTCCTCTGGGCGCCTTATTAGTCCTGATATTACTATATCACATGAGTGTGTATTTGCTTAATTTTTGTTTCTCTTTCTGCTCAACTTTACCAATAAACTGTTTTCAATCTTGTTAGATTCCTAAACACATGTGTGGAAGTTCCTTATTTTGCTGTGTAATTGTCTATGTGCTACAAGATGTAGCACAACTACAGACTTCAACAGGTAACTGGAAATAAGATCAAATGTTCCAGTGGCACTGTTACCTGATTATATACTGTAATTATACTCTGTGAGTAAATGCCTTTTCATTCCATTCCCAGTGTTCACTCATTCCCTTCCCTTCCACCTCTGTCTTTCTATTGTTATCTTTCCACTCGATTTTCCAACAATTATGAGCATTTTCTGCTAATTAAATTGTCCATGCTGCTATATTCTATGATGAGACAAAAGCAGGGAGACTATTAGGTTGACAACTCCCTTTTCCATGTGTTTAGTGGAAATTTTAAATTATTTTATGATAGACATACTTTAGCTTTTGCAAAAATGAATGTAACACGTACTTTCTCAGATCTAAAGGAAAATATTAAATTGGTTATATTGCAAGCTAGTTGTCAAAGTTATAGTTGAAGCCCCAAATAAAGTGAAGAATAAGCAGCCACCTAATTCCACACCAGTAAATGAGAAGTCAAACATAACACCTGAAGAGACAGACAGCCTCATTCTGGTCCATGTTAACTCAGAACAAGAGTGTGCAGGATTCATGAAGCATTTTCATCTGTTTTCCAGAACTGTTAATTTTTTTTACAGTGTTAGTATTCAGAAATCAAGAACAACAGCACAGTGATGAAGGCATCTAGAATCACAGAGGACAACCTTCTGACCTATGAGCTTGGTAAGCATCAGTTCTTATTTCATGTAGAAATTTCCCACTTTCTCTAGTTATGTGATCAGTTTTATTCAAATGGCCAAAATATAAAGGCTGAGAATATTTAAAAATATTCCATTACCATCTGTTCTCCATTCTTTGTCTTGCATCTCTAGCTGCCAAAATGCTATGCCTGACAATTCTTGTGCTACCTAAGCCATAATCACCTGGTTAGAAGGATCTAACATTCAAATCCCTTAGTAGAAAACTGTGCATTGAGGGAAAGGGATCTGTTAGTGTGGACCATGTAGGGGAAAAGGGATCTGTTACAGTGGATCACAAAGGGGAAAATGGTTCTACTACTGTAGACTGAACGGTGAGTTGAAATTATAAGGAGAAAGTCTCAGTGCTCCCAGAGCACCAAAACTTCACAACTGGTCATTGGGAAGTTGATTGTCAAAGTCACACATTTGTTCAGAGCTTGTTGGGTGGCAGGCAGTGTGTAAAGAAATTAAGCACATTCTAATGACCACGGAAAGTAAGGTGGGGGTGCTCTGTTTACCTGCAGGATCTGGGTGCACATGCAGTAAGGAAGCATCAAAAAACAAGCAAACAAACAAACACCAAAACAAAACAAGACAAAAGCCCAACTCTTCCTGCTCGAACAAACAAACAAAAAACCAAGAAACTGAAGTGTACCAGCTTTGTCCTGATAAAACACATATTTCATGGAATAGGAAGTTTTATTACAGGTCTGATACACAGTAATTTGAACAAAGGACCATTAGGATGTATCTGCAAGTCTTTTGTTTTAAATGCATAGCATTTTGGTCCAATTTCCCCCCATTAATCTTAGAATGGCTTTTTGAAGAAATCAGCTAATTAGGCAACTTAATTTACAAGAAAATGATTAATACACAGAGAAGGTTAATAGATTCTTCTTCGGTATAAAATTATATGTCTAAAATCTAATTATTGGCTAAGAAAATCCAGCTATGTAAGTAGGTAACAAGCTAATTAGAAAACACAGAAAGTAGCAAACTTTATTTTACCATTCAGGAGAAGAAAGTGCACAAATAAAATTCAGCCAGTATATAGATCCAAGGGTCCTCCTCTCACCAAGAACTTATTGATGCAGTGAAATTCAATAAAATAAACACTTTCCCATTTATATTTACAGGGTTTTTGTAGGTAAAGATAACATAAACACAGTCAAAAATATGTTTAACAACTTGGGTTTAAGAAAATTTATTATATGAAAATATCAAGCCTGGCATCTGAACAAACTAATGGAAGCAAACTTGTGCAGAAGGGTCTGTGCGCTGACAGAGGGAGGGGACTGGCACAGGTGGAGCTGGCATGAGCTGGGACAGGGAAATGCAATTGACTTTCACAGGTCATTTGGGGATGTCACATGTTCTATCTACAAATTACATTAGAATCCACAGAATTCATGATTCTCTATGAATTATTTAAATATTAGATTAATGAACATGGAGAACAGAAGCAGCTGACTGACCACCTGTAGAACCTTGTGGTTATGGTCTGCTTGTGTGGTCCTCATTTTCAGTGAGTCTCAGAGATGCTGAAAGCTCTTTCACACTCCACCATGTGCTCCTGTGCAGGATTTCAGGATCGTCAAAACACAGTGTTGCATCTTCCTTTGATTCATATGCTAAATGCAGTCTACACAAGATCACAAACTTCCTTTCAAGTTCACAAAGTTTACACTGTTAGTAAGTCTCGATGATAATCTGGGAGTTATAAAATCATTTCTTTTTAAATGATCAGTAGCTCTAGTATCTTTTACTCTTTACAAGTTGCTTGTGTATAAAATCAAATACTAAGGACCCACGTACAGTAGAAAATGAAGATCATCTGATGTGGTGGCTCACATCTTTAATCTTCACCCCCAGAAGGCAGAAGTGATAGATATCTTTGAGTTTGAGGCCATGCTAGTCTACATAGAATGCTCCTGGACTGCCAATGCTACACAGAGAGACCTCATCTCCAGAAAGCAACAACAAGAAAAAAGTGAAAGATCAGGAAGTTTACTACTGAAGGGAGGGAGTGTGCTGATAGATTTGGGTGGTTGATGCACAGCACAACTGCAGCTGGTGGTGGGTGTGAGAGGGAAACTCAACTGACCTTTAGATGTTATTTGGAGATGGATCAAATATTAATATAAAGCATGTTTAAAGATTAAATCAAATGCTTAAATAGACAGACAATGGATATCCATAAGACAGAAAGGAATACAAAAAACAGCAACAGATAAATTTGAGTACAAATACAGCATGTGATTAGACATTAAAGTAAAAAGTTGGAATTAAAAGCATCAATGGACAATATAACTAAATATCAGGGTTATACGGAGAACAACAGAATGGAATGCTTTTTAAAAAATAAACCATAATCAAATTCTCAAAGGTTTAGTTTTTTAAAAAATTAAAATAAACTGTCATCATCTTGCATGAGTAAAAGTGAGAGTAAGACAGGAACCGTCACCACTGAGACATCGGAGTTGTTGAATCCAGCGAGCTGTGGTAATTTGAAACATAAATGTCTATGTTCTGTGAGTCAGCAAATGAACATCTGGGTTATGGGGGGCTGGAGAAATTGCTCAGCAGTTAACAGCATTTTGTGCTTTCATAGCGGACCCAGGTTCATTTCTAACACACACATAGGACAGTTCACAACCTTTTCTAACCCCATTTCAAGGGAATTCAGAAACCTTTCCTACCCTCCACAGGCATGGTATGCAGAGGGTGCACCTACAAAACACCCAAGCACATAAAAATAAGAAGTGTTTAAATAAAAAATGTGTATACAGGAATATCACTTGCAACTTATAACTTAGGACTTTGTTTTTAAAAGCCTACAATCATTTTTCATGATGCAGGATATTTAACATCCCTGGCACCTGCGTAGTAGAAATGACTAGTAATCCTAGATCTTTGAGCAAGGGAAGATGACTTTTCTTATGTACAGGTATCCTGAGCTGGATGGCACTTCTCTTGTTGGAGAAACTTATACACTTATCAAACTATAAAGATGGAAGAAGAGACACGTACTTTATAATGCTCATTCTAGATAATAGGGAGTACTAGCCCTTCTGAATGTACTAGCTGCGCAATTGCAATTATGTGCACAACACATACAAATCATTGTAGAAGAGACAGCTGGAATGCTATGTAAAATATATTACTGTTTGCATAGATTTTTAAAATGTGAATGATTATAGGTATATCCTTTACCACAAGGGAATAAAAGAACAAACAACTTGGTGGTATCATTATCCCCAGAAGGGACTGTGGGGAGCTTTGGGGGCCACTTCTAGGAATTTGGTGGGAATTTGACACTGGGCTACACATGGAAGTAGGCTCAAGATGAATACAGCCGAGGAATGTGTTCTTTGTATTTTGATAGGTCTTGTTATGACTCTGAATACAGTAATCATAGAACCCTCTATTTAGGCCTTAGGACTGACCATATTCTTTGCATGTACTTAGACTGGTATAAAAGATGACTGGAAAAAAACAAACCCACTTCAGCCTCGGCACTGGCTGGAGTCATGTTATAATGTAGTCTAATTGTCTTTTTTCTTTTCAATCCTCACTCGCTCCCTTGAGACCCAGTTACCTGACTGAGGTGGCTTGGTCAAAGGACTGGGTCAGGAGTCTGGGAATAAATAGGGCAATGAGAGACCTGACTGCAGGTTTTTCTAAAAATTACTTACAGAAAACAAAATGTTGACATTTGTAAATCTACCAAAGAGTACATTAGACCTAGTTGACCATTTTTCTACAGTCTTCTCTATATGTGAACTATTTAATGATTACATTTTACTTAGAAGTGTTTGACAAGACTTTTAAGATGTATAGTCATTAATTACAGGGACAAGAATCACTTGCAGCCCCTTAGGACGAACAACAATATGAACTAACTAGTACCCTCAGAGCTCCCAGGGACTAAAACACTGAACCAAGAGTACACATGGTGGGACTAATGGCTCCAGCAGCATACGTATAGTAGAGGATGGCTAAGTCAGTCATCAATGGGAGGAGAGGCCCTTGGCCCTGTGAAGGTTCTGTGCCCCAGTGTAGGGGAATGTCAGGGCCAGTAAGCAGGAGGGGGAGGTGGTTATCAGGGGTGGGGAGGGAGCGGGAGTTTGTTCTTGTTGTTTTTTGGTTTTTGGTTTTTGGAGTTTTTGGAGGTTTTTTTGTTTTGTTTTGTTTTTTGGTTTTTTTTTTTTGGAGGGGAGGGGAAACTGGGAAAGATGATATCATATGAGATGTAAATAAATAAATAAATAAATAAATAAAAAGTTCTCTGGCAGATTCTAGACCTACCTCTGTTCGCTTCCTTATTTACATACAAAAGCTTCTCCCTCGCATTCTTCTGATCTCCCTGTACTTCTGAGATGATTCTAGAAAGCAGCTTCTGAACACAAGAATTGATGCAAATCAGGGACACCCTACCCTCAAGATAACAAAATGCCATCCCAAGAAGTTGAACAATTGTGCTCAGTGCCAGACTAACTCTGCCTAGTGTAGGATTAGTTCTATATGTCTCCTCTAACCTGATCCTCTTCATGAATATCCCCTGGTTCCTCAAAAACGGAGGAGGAAAGTTAATAATGTGTTTACCTTCACCTAGCTTGCTAGTATTCTCAATAAAACCAATAAAACTCAATAAAACTTTCTCTCTCATTTGGGAAAAAAACCAGGAGGGTATGTTAGTATATCTAAAGAAAGTCTGACTTTAAACATGATGTGACGTTCTTACAATTTAAATACAAGCTCAAATTAAACTTCTAGAAAGCAGACAAGCAAAATGGAATGAACAGGGATATTCTTATTATGAAGAAGGCTAGAACTGGAGATTAAACTTGGACATTGTTAAGCCGTGTTAAAAACTAAATACTACATAAGGAAAAAAAAGAGGGACAATAGCAGTCACTAAATGTTACTCAAGTACCGTGCACCAAGTGCTATTCTGTACATCTTCAGTCTTTCTATCTGCACAATGGTCCTCCAAGTGATGGCACTGTTTTGCAAATGGGGGAAATAGATTAGACCTGTATATGCATGTCTGTGTGCATGCACAGTACTATTGTACTGTGTTACATCGTGTGTACCTGCTACATAGATGATTGTTACATAGCTTGTACTATCTATGCAACAAAAAATGGTAGTACTTTATAACAACTCTGAAAAGCATGGTTCTCTTTCAATATCTTATCACTGCTTGCTACACAGATTATTCCTGTGGATGTATGTCTGAGTGCATGCACAGTTCCATGATGTGTTTGTTACACAACATTTGGATTTTTTTAAAATATTGTAAAATAAAAATGAGCATTATAAAAACTGTTTGATATAAAACAACAATCAATTGAACAGTCTTATGTAGATACTTGTCTACAGCAATACTGAAAACATATGTTTTTCTCAATATAAATTTTAAATAACTCCAACATATTAACTGTATATTTTAAAATAATACATCACTACTAGTATTTTTTAAATGAACATAAATAGATATAGTCTTTTTTTGTTTGTTTTGTTTTGTTTGTTTTGATTTTAGTAGAGCTTAAAATCTTGGCTCTTACTCTGGTAAGCCAAGCCCAAAACAAGAACAATTTTTAGACATTGGAGTTCATTGTAATAAGGCTGTACTTCAATGATCCTCACATCACCAAAGGATTTTACCTACATCATACCTAAGCTGAGAGTTGACAGTTCTGCTGAGCCAAGGAATGAATTATAGACATGATTTTTGGATACAGATTTGCTGCTGTGGTCAAAGCTCTTTGACTTGAGTGATTGTCTTCATTCTCAGCCCACAGAGAACAGGTTATATTCATTTAAGAAATGGTGTATATATTAAGGTGGTCTACCCACGAAGTCATTTCAATTTACAATGGTTCTGCATGGAAGGTGGTACAGATATTAGGTGTGGGTAAGAATCTAGTTCATTGGCTGTGATGATTTTGAAAAAGATTCATCTCAGAGAAACAGTAACTTACAAAGTCCTCTTCTTCCAACTTGATACAATAGTTACACACATCCAGCAAAGCATTCAGTCTCACTCTTTGTTGTTCTCTTACAAGCCACCTCCCAAGTTAATTGTCTATGTTTCTTTTGGCTGTATAAATACATTTGAAATATGTAAACTGTTCTGAAAACCATAGTATAGTGTAAAAACTTCAAATAAACAATCCTACTAATATAGAGGCTGAGAGAGGAGAAGCAAGATTTCAAGACCATTATGTTGTACACAGCCAGACACTGTCACAAACAAACAAGCTGAAAGTGTATACGGATTGTATAATATTGGACTCATTTCTCCAATTACCAAATCCAAGAGATCACTGGATGACAGCCAACAAATTTCTTATTCCTCATGTTTTTGGATTTCAATCGATTAGAATATGTTGGTAATATTAAATTTCATATTAAGATATTAAGAAAAAGTAATTGTTACTTCTTGTTATTTTTTTCATTTTGTTATTAGATGTTTTCTTTATTTACAAAATCTCTTTTCCCAGGTTCCCTACCCCAAAAAATAATAAGAAAAAGAAATAAATAAAATAAAAAAACAAAAACTAAAGTAAACCCCTCTTCCTTCCTCCCTCCCCCTGTTCACCACCCCATCCCCTTCTGCTTATTGGTCCTGGCATTCTCCTATACTGGGGCATAGAACCTTCACAGGGTCAAGGACCTCTCCTCCCATTGATGAGCGAATTGGCCATCCTCTGCTATACATATGCTGCTGAAGCAATCAGTCCAACCATGTGTACTCTTTGGTTGGTGGTTTAGTCTCTGGGAGCTCTGAGGATACTAGTCATATTGTTGTTCATCCTAAGGGGCTGTTTTTTGTTGTTAGAGGTGGAATTAGGTTTGTGTGGGTTTGTTGGAAGATTACTTTCTTGCTTCTTCTAGGGTGTAGTTTTGTAGTTTTGCTCCTTATTTTAGTGTTTTCCATCTATTATCCTTTGTCAGGTTGGATTTGTGGAAAGATAGAGTGCAAATTTCTTTTTGTCATGGAATATAGTGTTTTCTCCATCTATTGTAATTGAGAGTTTTGCTGGGTACAGTAGCCTGGCCTGGCATTTGTGTTCTTGTAGGATCTGTATGACATCTGCCCAGGATCTTCTAGCTTTCATAGTCTCTGGTGAGAAGTCTGGTGTAATTCTGATAGGCCTGTCTTTATATGTTACTTGACCTTTTTCCCTTACTGCTTTTAAAATTCTTTGTTTAGTGCATTTGGTTTTTTTATTATTATGTGACAGGTGGAATTTCTTTTCTGGTTCAGTCTTTTTGAAGTTTTGTAGGCTTCTTGTATATTCATGGGCATCTTTTTCTTTAGGTTAGGAAAGTTTTCTTCTATAATTTTTTTGAAGATATTTACTGGCCCTTTAAGTTGGGAGTCTTCACTCTCTTCTATACCTATTATCCTTAGGTTTGGTCTTCTCATTGTGTCCTGGATTTCGTTGATGTTTTGGGTTTTGACCTTTTTGCTTTTTGCATTTTCTTTGACTGTTGTGTCAATGTTTTCTATGGTGTCTTCTGCTCTGGAGATTCTCTCTTTTATCTCCTGTATTCTGTTGGTGATGCTTGCATCTATGACTCCTGATCTCTCTCCTAGATTTTCTAAGTCCAAGGTTGTCTCCCTTTGCGATTTCTTTATTGTTTCTCTTTCCATTTTTTGATTCTGGTTGGTTTTGTTCATTCCTTCACCAATTTGATTGTGTTTTCCTGTAGTTCTTTAAGGGATTTTTTTGTTTCCTCTTTAAGGGCTTCTAGCTGTTTACCTGTGTTCTCCTGTATTTCTTTGAGGGAGTTATTTATGTCCTTAAAGTCCTATGTTATCGTCATGAGAAGTGATTTTAGATCTGAATCTTGCTTTTCTGGTGTGATGATGTTTCCAGGAGTTTCTATGGTGGGAGAATTTGGTTCTGATGATGCCAAGTAACCTTAGTTTCTGTTGCTTATGTTCTTATGCTTGCCTCTGGCCACCTGGTTATCTATAGTGCTACCCACCCTGGCTAAATCTGACTTGTGCCTGTCCTTCCTGTAATCCTGGTTGTGTCAGAACTCCTCAGAGTCAAGCTGTCTCTGTGATCCTGAGATTCTAGGATCCTGTGATCCGGGGCCTGTTAAAACACTTGGGAGTAGAGCTCCTTCTGGGTATTGTGGGACTGGCTGAAAAATTCGCTCCCAAGGTCTGCTCAAAGCACCGGTCCAGACAGACCAGAAGCAACCCTTGCCACTGGACTGGTGGAGTTCCTGTGTGCCTGGGTCCTACTAGTTCCAGTTACTCCCAGTGTTGGGACAGATGTTGTGTTCTTCTCATCTCTGATCCTCTGATCCTGGGTGAGCTAGAGCACATGGGAGTGGAGCTTCCTCTGGATATTATGGGATTTGCTGCAAAATTTGGGCCCCCAACATTTGGATGCTATATCTGTCAAGATCTACTACCTTGCCCAAGTCACTAAATCTCTCTGAACCTCAACTGCAATGGGGTGATGTCACTTAGCAAAAAGGAATATTGTAAAAATTAAATGTCATTAATCATGTAAACATTATAGTGGCCAACCATTATTAAAATATGTAAAATATATACATTTTCATATACAAACATGTTATATTCAGAAAATTATAAAATCATTATTGCATTAATGGCTTTAATGGTTTATTTATATACCTATTTAGCTACATAAATTTATTTATATATACTGCTGTGTGTCTGTCCATATGTGTGGTGTGTGGGTCCCTGAAGAGGCAGAAAAGGACATCAGATTCTGCAGTGTGGAAGTTACAGACAGACTTGGGTATCAGGAACCAAACTTAGGTCTTCTGCAAGAACAGCAAGCACTCTGAATCCCTGAATATTTCCTCAGCCCACAATTCACCAACATTTACATTATAGATGTTTCAAAGAAATACTTTCTTGTGATTTTTGTATTCTTCTGCTCTTTTGTCTTGTGACACACACAAAAAATAAAAAAAGTATATATGGTTTTTACCAAGGCACGGATTCTCCTATTTAGGCTTAGCTCACCTGTAACTCATTCTGTAAAGTAGGCTGACCTAGAATTCACAGAGATTCACCTATCTCTGCCTCTCAAGTGCTAGGATTAAAGGTGAGTGGCACCATCACCCCCCCC